>PVKA01010036.1:0-65939 GCA_004027165.1 Ctenomys sociabilis
ATAGTGATCCACCTGTTTATAGCCTCACAGTAGCCAGTCCTACAGGCATGCCACCATGCCCAGTCTCAGTTGCCATCTCAGTGTGGCCCATGGGTGGTGAGATCGGCATGGCAGGACTCAGAATTGAACTCCTGGCCCCTGAGCTTCCTTGTAGGTGCTTCAATCCACTGAGCTATTTGGTTCACCTGACACAGACAATTATTTACTTTTCTGTAAGTACTCAAAAATAAAAGTACAAAATTCACCTAGATTAACCGTATATATGATTTTGCACAGCATTTCAAGATTTTGAGCAGTAAAGAGGAGGAGAAAGAGGTAACAGTCCATAATTATAGCTGGTTACCTGGGTTTTGTATTTGGATACAAATTTAATTCTTTTATACTATGGGCATGGCATGGTCTCCTTTGAAGTATTAGTTCTTACTGTCTTGGAAATACAATGTCACAAGGTCAAATTATAAAGAGTGCAAGCAGTGTATGTAAATTTAGGGGTAATTTTACTAATAGTTCAAGTAATCAGAGATTGAGAAAATCTGTGAAGTCAATACACTCTGAAAGCGCAGTCACCTGGGAAGTGTAAACAAGAAACATCAGTAACACCTTGTCCTTTTACCCTCCCATTTCCACCTCTGCCTTCCCAACTGATGGGTTTATCTTGTTTTGTGGTACTGGATTTGAACTCAGGGCCTAATGACTGAGCTACATCCTCAACTATTTCTGTCTTTTAGACTGATAAAGTGTCATGCTAGTTTATCTAAGCTGAACTCAAGCTTGAGACTCTCTTGCCTTAGCCTCCTAGATTACAGACATATGCCACTGTGCCTGGCTTCCAAATTTGTGCTTTGCAAAGCATATTCCTTATGTTATGTCTATTTCTATGAAATTTTGCCTGAGCTTTTATATACCTCTGAGCAAATGAAAGAGTGTAGAAGGGTTAAATGCCAGACCAGGGACAGTGCTGAGATCCGCAGAAGAATTCTATGACCTTGGTGTTTCTCCTGTCACCTGTGTATAGACGGAAAGCAAAAGTAGGCCTTATGTAAGTTATCCAAAGTGTCTTTTGTTGCATACTGAGAATTAAATCCATGTTTATCAGTATATTCTTGAACAGATCTAATGATAGAGAACACAGCTAGCACGTGAGTAAATGGAAGATAGATCTACAAGGATTCCAAAGAGACTGGCTACTGTGTGTAGTAGGTGGGAATAGAAAATTAAATACTTATGAAAGAGTATTTTCATTTCAAGTATCTTGTCATAGACAGTCTCTCTGGAGACATGTAACAGAAGAGTTTCGAACATCAGTAGCATGCATTTGAAGGCATAAGAAAACATATTTTTTCAACAAAATAGAGAAGTTCACATTAAAAACAACAGACCCTAAAAGCAGATATGCATTTTGCTATAAAACATTTTAAATTAATAACATTGGAAGTTTTTTTTTTTTTTTGGTTTTCTTTCTTTTTTTTTTTTTTTTTTTTTTTTTTTTTTTTTTTTTTTTTTTTTTTTTTTTTTTTTTTTTTTTTTGGTTTGACTTTTAATATATTCAGGTTGGGAGTGACAGTACATTTCTGTTAATACCAGTCCAGGAGGCAGGAGGATTAACTGATCTTTGAGGCTAGCTTTGTCTACAAATGAGTTCAAGGCCAACATGAATTGCATAGTAAAACCCTAATCTCAAAAAGATAAAAAGAAAAACAGTTTCAAATGCAACTATAATAAAAGCCTGTTTTAATTTTCCTATGGCTTCTTATCATTCATGATTCTGATTTGTTGAGATTTGTCTGTCTGATACATAAAATAGCATGTATTTTGTAAAAGAAAGAATTTGATTTTATTAGGATGAAAAATTAGTATTCCCTTTTAATGACAATCTTAAAGTAGTTATTGATTAATTATAATAACTTGTAAATCCTGCATAACCAATATTTCAAAAATACTATCAAGTTTGAAGCTGTTGCCCATAACATGTCACTGTTAGCAAAACTTCTATACACAAGATTTAAGCAGGTGAACACTATTATTTATCTTCCTAGTTCTCTACCTTTGTCCAGTATTATACAAGGCTACTTAATTGCCACTTCTGAGATCTGGTCTCTCACCTGTGCAGCTATGTGTCAGTGTTTTACCCTTTCATCTTCAGCATCTGCAGTCCATGTTCATAGGCTTTGTTTCCTGGATATTTGAAGACAAATTTAATTATTTTATACTGCAGGCAGGGCACAGTGACCTTCGACAGAATTTCTGAGTCTGTAGCACTCTCAACTGATTCAGTTCAGTGGACCGAGAGAACTGAGAAGGATCTTTTACTCTTCTAGACTGGGCTTCCTGCTTCCCTAACTTTGCCTGTGAGGAGAGCATTGAGCATTCTGAATATAAATTAAGGACCAATGGCCTATCCTCCAAAGTAAGATACTAATTATTAGGTTGTGTACTTTTGCTCCAGCCTCCATGTTGTGGCTCAGGTGTGCAGCAACCCCTGTGTCTGTAGCTACTCAGGCTCTTACAAGTTCACACAGTTATTATGTCATTGAAACTAGATCCACAACCTTACCCTGACAAGGGGGTCACTCTGAGGGATCCTGGCAGGCAGACCACTCATGGTGCATTTATTTCCTGGCTTACAGTTGCTAGTAGGTGTGGCAGCTACCTGCTAAAGTAAAAAAGGAAAAAAGTTTCTTCAAAACATTTTATGTCTTAAATATCTCTACAGTTTAGGTCATGAACTATAATGACGACTAAATGATATAGCAGAATCATTTGGTGGCACTGGTCAGCCCTCTGTTGGTGTAAAAAAAACACCCAAGATAAACAAAAGAGCTTGATTTTGACACTCAGGTTCAGGAGTTTCAGTGAGAGGTTGCTGGCACTGTTGCCTTGGGCAGGTGGTGAGAGAAGCTGCTTACCTTGGTGCTTGAAGAGAACAAAAGGCCCCAGGGAGCTAAAGGTTTTCCACTGAGCTCCACCTATGGGGGCTCCCCTCTCGTCTGGTCACCACAGGCTGGGTATTGGGCCTGTAGCCTATTGGCCTCTGGGGAACAAAAATGAAGATGAAAACTACACTACCGCCACAGTGCTAAAGATCTTATTTTAATCTGTTTCCAAGAAAGGTAAAAGTGAGAAGATTTAGAGTCTACAGAGTGGAGCATCTACAGAGCAAGTTTTTGTTTCTTTGTATTTTAGGGAAGGGTCTACAGGGTGTTCAGGGTCTCACTACTACATCAGACTTGCAGTTATCTGCCTGTTTACAGCCTCCCAAGAGCTGGGACTACAGGTGCACGCTACCATGCCCAGTCTCAATTGCTGTCTCAGTGCAACCTGGTGGCGGGTTGTCAAGGTCGCCCTGGGAATCAAATCCCTAGCCCCTGCACCTGCTTGTAGGACCTTTAATCTGCTGAGCTATTTGGCCGACCCTCCAGAGGATTTTATTAATATTACTGTATTAATATTACTTTATTAATGTTACTATTTTACAAGAGATAAAATACATGAAATATAACAGAATATAGAAGAATCTTAAATTTCTATGATATATGAATGCAAACCATCAGAAAATCCTATCCTGCTAATGTATATGAACATAAGCTAATGGGTAAAATAGGCTTTGATATGTCAAGTCCGAATAGGAGCTAATGAAAACATGAAGACATTTAGCACTTGTTGTGTTTCAACTAGTATGAATTTCATTTCACCCTCACTGTGAAGAAATACTAATATTAGCACATTTCACACACCATACAATTAACTTTAAGAAAATAATTGTAAAGTATTTTAAGACACCATACCCAGTAAGTGGTACATTATTCTTTAGATGTCTTTTGCAGTTAACTACATTTCTATCATTTCTTTATTTAATTCAGTCTTCAAAAGTGAAAATATAGAAAACACAACGGAGAGAACAAAGGCCAGGAAAATTTAGGATATAACTTCATTAATGATAAAAGTAAGATTGAAAGATAAATAAAGAAAAAATATAACAAAATTTTAGAGATGGAATGGAGGTAAGACAAATGAATTTGCTCTTCTAATCAAAGAAAAGATGGAAATTTTGAAAAATAATGTAGAATACAAGAGTTGTCCTTTCGAGCCAGAGTGCAGGCCAAGTTTATGTGTGTGTGACCTTCAGCCCACTTGCTGGGTTCCCCTTCCAGCTGGAGCTCAGGCCGTGCATGTGTGTAGCACCTTCTGTCTGCTTACCAGATCCCTTTCCAGCAAGCACCCAGGCCCAGTTTCTGTGTGGGACAATCTGAGCACTTATAGGAACCTCCTCCATCAGACAGGCCTGGTGTTGAACCATGTAGCAGAACTCAGGGAAGAGAAGCTAGGGACCAGACACACCTGGCTACACCAGAAGCTCAACATCTTGCCAGAGGGGCACAGTGGGTTCACTTGCATGGGCTTCAGCAGGAAGAAGCTGAGCACAGCAACCAGACCCAAGCATGGCACATCTGGAAGAATTCAGACTTGGTGGATCTAGACATGGCAAGCTGAGACACTTTGCTACACCCAGATCTGTAGAGCATCCTCTCTCTTTCTGTGTTGGTCGAGACAGGAGGCAACAGGTAACTAGGCTTCCTGGAAGAATCCAGTACATCAAGAAGAGGAGATCAGACAGAATTTAGGGGAACTAATGTGAATACAAATTCACAATTTAATATCTGCTTAGCTGTACAGTTTTAATGGTTGCTCTTTTGGTCTAAAATACAAACTCATTGGTTACAAAAGTTTGCCAACTGCTAAATATCAGTACCCAGTATTACTGTTCCCAATGGTAGTTCTGTAAATACAAACTAAAACTGGTTAAACCATATAATATTCTTGGGTAAGAATTTCAGTAGGTGCAAAAGTTATACCTTCATCAAAACTCTACACCAAATTCAGAGGCGAGTGCTATACACAACAACAAAGAGAAAGAGCAAAATGTATTCACAGGACCCAACTCAACCACAATAAATGTGGAAGACACTAGCATAGAGGAAATTAGGAATCACACACCTGAAATCTCTGAATTCCTAGCATCTGAAGAAAAAAAACCTGCAGAAATATACAGAGGAAATAAGATCAGAAACAATCTCTGAAATAGAAAAAGAAATGATAAGTATAAGGAAAGAATTACTAGGAAGTTCTAAAGAAGACATTGATCAAAAAAAGTGGAGGAGAATAGAAAAATCCTGGAATCCTTCAATGAGCAATATAGAAAAGAAATAGAATACATGAAGCACATTAAAAGAGATACTCAGGAAATTAAACTTCAATTACAATCTGGCAAAATAATTTGAATAAAAGGGAAGATACTTTTAGACCTTGAAAGGTAAGAAAGGTCTGAAAGTCTAAAGAAGGATCAAAATGTTCAAAACTCCAAGAATGAGAAAAAAAAGAACACACCACATAGGGCAAACAGTTAAACACGGGAGAAAAAGAGGTATACAGCAGCAGGTCAATAATATATCAACCATAATGCAATACATCTTCACTATAACCATTAATGTAAATAAAATCAATCTACCAATTAAAAGAAATAGACTAGCAAAGTAGATTAGGAAGCAAAATCCAGCAATGTGTTGTATACAGAAAATACACTTAAACTGAAAAAGAAATTCATAGG
The DNA here is from genome assembly GCA_004027165.1 of Ctenomys sociabilis. Taxonomy (NCBI): domain Eukaryota; kingdom Metazoa; phylum Chordata; class Mammalia; order Rodentia; family Ctenomyidae; genus Ctenomys; species Ctenomys sociabilis. Next base: position 5,606 of record PVKA01010036.1, read on the forward strand.
CTGAAAGGCAAAAGGTGGAAAACAATACTACATGCCCCAGCGCCTCAGAAAAAAAGTAGGAGTCACAATCCTTACTATAGACCATCTGAACTTCAAACCAAGAACAATAGAACAATATAAAGATGGCCACTGCATACTGATTAGGAGAAAAATACAAGAGAAAGAAGTGACATTCATAAATATGGAAGCACTAAACATAAGAGCCCGCAACTATACAAGGCAATTTTTATTTTGCAGTACTGGCGATTGTACTTATGACCCTGGACCTTATGCTTGCCAGGAAAGCACTTATTGTACTGAGCTATGTCCCCAGTCCCTAACACAAATATTAATAGACATGAAAAATCTAGTATCCAGTAGTGCAATATTGACAGGAGATAATACTCCCTTATTCAAAAGAGATAAGTCAAGCAGACAAAAATTAACAAAGAGGTAGCAGAAATGAAACAGAACTTGGAACAAATGGTCTTATTAAATGTATACAGAGTGCTCCACCCAGCCACATCTGCCTACACATTTTTTTAAGGTACATATGGAACATTTCCTACATGATACCACATACTATTCCATAGTTCATGCTTAAGTATATGGAAGAAAATAGAAATTATCCCATGCATATTATCTGACCACAGTGCAATGAAACTAGAAATAAATGTCAAAACAAACCACAAAAATCACATATATACATGGAAATTAAACAAGACTCTCCTCAGGAACCAAAGGGTTACAGATGAAATTAAAGAAGAAATTACACAATATCTACAATTCAATGAAACTTGAAGCATAGTTTGTCAGAATTTATGATATACAATGAAAACAGATCTTAGAGGTAAATTTATAGCTGTGAACTCACACATGAGGAAAACAATGGGAACAAATAAAAACTCTCATGCAGCACCTCAAATGTCCAGAAAAACAAACCAAAGAGGACAAACCAAACCAAAAGCCTCAGGAAGGGAGGAAATTGTAAACATTAGAGCAGAAATTAATGCAATTGAGAAAAAGAAAACAATACATGTTTTGTTGTTGTTTTGTTTTTTTGGCTCAACCTGGGATGGAACTCAGGCCCTTGCGCTTGCCAGGGAAGCACTTATTACACTGGACCATCTCTGTGGCCCCATATCAGTTTTCAAGGGTTGTTTGTTTGTTTAAGAAAACAATACAAAGAATCAAGGAATCAAAAAGCAGGCCCTCTGAAAGATTAAATAAAATTGATAGGCTAAGCTGCTAGCTAACCCCATCAAAAAGAGGAAAGAAGAAACTGAAATTCAAGCAATCAGGAATGAAAAGTGCAAAATTACCATAGACAGCGTGGAAATTCAAAGGATCATCAATAGTTAGAAAACCATTTCTCTCACAGAATCGAAGACATAGAAGAAATGGACAGATTCCTAGAAAGGTACAAATTTCTGAAACTGAATCAAGCAGATATAAGAACTCCCACTAACCCAACAATAGCTAACAAAATTCAAACTGTAATAAAAAACACAGTGACAAAGAAAAGCACATGTTCTGGTGGAGTCACAGATGACTTCTACAAAAAATTTACAGAAGATATAATCCCAATATTCCTCAAACTCTTCAGTGAAATTGAAAAAGAAACACTCATCCCAAAATCATTCGTGTTGGCATTATACTGATACCGAAACCAGAGAAAAGTGCAACTAAAACAGCGAAATGTAGGCCCATATTCCTCATGAACATAGATGAAAAAAATCTTCCACAAAATTCTAGCAAATAGAATACAGAAAATCAATAAAAATATTATACACCATCACCATGTAGGATTCATCTCAGGGATGCAAGGATGATTTCACATAGGCAAATCTATAAATATAGATTTATAGATTTATAGTATGTGAATGGAGCCAAATCCAAAAGCCACGTGATCATCTCAAGTGATGCACACATTTATATAAACAAGATGGTCAAAGCAATGGTCCTAACATTTTCAATCAGGCTTTTTCACCCCTTATATTGTATTGGGTTTCTCTGGATTAAGATAATACTAGTTCAATTAGTGGACTGATCCAGCAATTACCTATGCTTATTCCTAGCACTGAACTATTAATCATATGGATTGATCGTGGACCTCTGGGGAGAAAAATGCTATGAACACATAAGGCTTTGGAGAATATCTAGATAAAAAGCACAACATTCTGTCCTTTGCACTCCAAATACTCTTGCAGTCCCTACATACAAGAGATCTTATGTCAGTCTCCAAACGTTGCCAAAATCCTAGCATTTTCAGCATTCCTGTAAATTCCAAATCAGAAGTCTTGGTCAAGCAATGGCTGTGAATCATCCACATGGCTGACCCTGACAAAAGATCTACAAACTGTTATATAGGTTTTAGGGCAAATCCTGAGAATATTTGACTGACCTTGTTAGATACAAAAGTTACATTTTTTATTATATATATCTTACTTCATCTTGGTCTTAAGCATCCAACTGAAAAGTATAAAAATGAGGTACATCAGGTTCTTTTTTTTTTTTTTTTTTTGTCTTTTTCAAACAGGGTCTCACTATGCAGTTCAGGTTGCCCTTAAGCTCACTTTGTAGCTCAGGCTGGTCTCGAACTCACAACAATCCTCCTGCAGGTTTTTGAAAATATCAGTTAATTGGTATAATTCTCACCCTGAGCAACTCTATGTGTTGATACTGCGAACTAAGTAAATACATTGTGGGCAGCAATGTTTTACACTAAAACCATACTTAAAATACCTGTCAATTTGATCTTCTACATGTGCATCAATTCTAATGCCATATCAACTATTGCTATACTATCTTTAAATTAAATGACGTTTAAAAAGTAATTAAAATAAATGACAGACAAGAAAAGTAAAATGTAGCAGGAGTGCAGTGCTACAATGTTGTATATTGTTTGATTTTTAAATTTCTGTGAAAAAAATGTGTAACTTTTTTTTAACATTCTGTAGGGACTTAAATTTTAGAATATCCATAGTTGTTGGAAACTAGCATTCCAATTTATGTCTAAAGTATGTGACATTCAGAGAGATAGTGATGTTAAGTTTAACTGTCTCTGTTACAGGGTAATAATATCAATAAGTTTCTCTTCTGTATGTTTACCAGGTAAAGTCGAAAGACTGAAAATTCCACAGATAGATGCCCTAAAAGTGATAGCTAATATTTTGGCCCTAGCTCTTCAAGGTCAGTGAGGACTCGGGACATAAAAGTCCTTCTGCTGTGACATCCTGTAACTAAAGTTGTATCCCAAATTTTCTGATCAAGGAGATTATGGAGCCACAGAGGAAAGTGGTAGATGATGTAGAGTGTGTCTAAGGCTAGTTACCTAGAGAGAAAAAATTATCTCAGGCTTTCACAGAGAGCAAATTGGTCAAGCAATGGCTGTGACTCCGTCAGATGGCTGACTATGGCAAAAGATCTATAAGGTGATATACATGGTTCCAGGATATATCGTGAGGGGATTTAATTGACCTTATTAGCTAGCAAAAGTTACATTTTTAGTTAGATATGCCTTATTTTAACTTGGTCTTAACCGTCCAGTAGAAAAGTGTAACCACCACGTATAAAAAATAAAGCTATATTAATTATGCTGAGCTGCAAAAGGCTCAAGTCAACAACTTCTTATAATTGCCACTTGTGCTGATAACTCATTACTATTATGGACTATTGGAATATATTGGGTTGTTTTGCTGAATTCAAATACCTGCAGTCATTGGACTGGCATCAAGTATGCAAAGGTCCTTTAAAGATTTCTCCAAATACAGTTTCTCTAATGGCAATGGAAAACCCTTCTCTGACAAAATGAAACATAAAAGGAGGATATAAATAAAGAACCATTTTGTTATAAAAACCTGTGTGTGTATGTGTGTGTGTGTGTGTGTGTGTGTGTGTGTGTGCATGTACAATAGTTAAGATAGATATACAGCTACTTTCTCTTAGTTCAATGAGCAGAAAAAATTGTACCAATATTCTTTAGTGAAAATATCATGTCTGCATCTTTTCCTCTGAATAACTACTATGAAGGCAGCAAAATGCAATATATTAATTATTGTAACTATTCTGATAGCCTATTTTGAAACTATTTCTTTGAAATTTTATCTTTTTTCTCACTAAAATCAATAAAAAAACAAGAGTTGTAACTTCAAAGCTGGACTGCAAAGAAATATGAAGGCAGTTCACAATGAAAAATGAGACTGAAAATTTCAGTATTGAGCAATGAAGAATCTTTTTATTATAAAAAGGAAAATGAAACCCTACATATCCTCAGATGATTTCAGTCAATCTCAATTTTCCCTTCCAATCTGTGCCTGTAGTTCTTAGGAGAACTGTACAGTGTAGCAAGTGTTTAACTGGACAAGGGGGGGGGGGTATTTGGGACAGTCCAAGCTCTGGCCCAGATGCTACTAGAATAAGTCGTGTAGCAGCACACTGGCTTTATGATACCACAGGCTCCAGGCTGTATAAAACCCCAGGCAAAATGCTTCCAGAGATTTCCTGATGCGGTGGTGTGAAGGACACACAGTGAGTAATGAGACCCAACTTCCCTGTACACATTTCCTGATCTTGCAAACCCTGTTCCTGCCAATTAGGATTCCTTGCTACCTGTCTGGGAATAGAAAGGTTGCTTCTCCTGATTTGTTTTATGTGTGTTCTCACAAGTCTTATTCTCCCAAGTAATAATAATTGTAGTGAGGCCTGATTTCACAATGGTAAGAGGGGAAAGATAAATGTCTTGCCTTTTTATAAGTTTTTTTCTCCTTTAAACCTTGCTTGTCTGGCTGTCTCTTATACTTTGTATTTCATGTTAAAGCATATAACCCTAGATGATACTCCCTTGTAGATTGAATAGTATACTTTTGTTTAATAAATTTGCCCTATGTGTAATTAAATTAACTTTCGTAAATACAGAAGCCTTTGTATGATTACATGCTTTTAAATGTCTTCCGTGTTCTGGCTCCTATTGTACATTCCTTGAAAACTGACTTAAGAACAAATTGCATGTTCTAATTGCTTATCCCACTTCCTGTTGTAATTTGTACACCAAGCAAAAACACCTGCTAAAGAAATAGATAATATAATGGTGGCCCAGGAGCAGGACTGATGAGCTCTCACCTCAGCTGATGCTGACCAGTGAAGGAAATTAAGCTCGCATGAGCTCAGTCTGTGAAGAGGCACAAGAAAGCAAGGGATTTGTAGCAAAGTGCTAAAAAGTCAAAGGAAGCTGGATGTGGTGGAGCATGCCTGTAATCCCAGCACTGAGAAGGCTGAGGCAGGATGATTGTTGCCAGTTTTGGAAAGTGAGCTCAAGGCCAACCTGAACTGCATATTGAAACCCTGTCTCAAAAGAATAAAACCAAACAAATAAAGGAGGCAAGTAAAATGAAATGAACAAAACAAAATACAATACAGTTATAAAAAAGGAGAGTAGTCAGAATAACAGGTTAGAGAGTATAGAGGAGAAGCATTGAAATGAAGGTAAGAGGAAAGTATGTGCTCTTAGAGATGACAGAATGTCAATCAAACAACTGAACAAATACAAGTTAGGCTACAGAAAAATGTTGTCAGATGCCAAGTGTGGTGGTGCACACCTGTAATGCCAGCCTTTCGAAGGCTGATGCAGGAGGATTGCTGATAGTTTGAGGCCAGCCTGTGTTGCAGAGTAAGTTTATGGCCAGCCTGAACTGCATCATGAAACACTTTCTCAAAAAGACCCCAAAATAAATAAATAAATAAAGTAAAAAGAATGTTTTTTGTTCGGTTCAGTGTCTCACTACACAGCTCAGATTCATAGTGATCCTCCTGTTTTATCTTCCCCAGTGCTGGGATTACAAGCATGTACCACCACACCTGGACTCAGTGTCCAGTTCAGTGTCCAGTGGGACCTGTGTGGCAGGTTGTGCCAGAGATCAAACCCTGGTCCCTGTGCTTGCTTAGTCTGCTGAGCCATCTTGCTGGCCCAAAAGAATCTTTCAAGAAAAATTATATGAGAACTTTCATCAGTTCCGTAAATGAGTAACAGTAAACTAGAACACATTGCCACATGCATCTTTTTCAGGGTTTCCATACAGTTCTATCCATATGGAAAAGTTGAATGGTTCCAAGTATGTATTTCAGTAGTAAAACACTTAGAGTATGCAGTGACCATTTTTAAGTTACACACACACACACACACACACACACACACACACACACACACACAGGCACACACATGCAGAGTCAAGAAATGGCCTAACAAAATTAATCAGACCTGGAAGCTGGAGCAAGACTTTTGTTTGACCATAGAAATCTTTTTTCAGTGGGGTGCTTGTGGGGAGAGAGTGGGCTACAACCGTTAAGGACTAGAGGAAGACTTTAAGGAGAGAGCTCCTCAGGAACTACACAGAAGGTGAACAAGCAAGAAGACAATGCAAAAGTGGGCACATAGATTGGTGGAATTTGGGGGTTTATCACATGTTCTGCTCATTAATAGATGGTTAGCATGAAGAAAAATGAGTTTGGAAACAGTTTCTATACATACATACCCATCTCTGACAAAACTAAACAAAAAGAGGTGATAAAAATAAATATGAAGGACTATTCTATATCTGTATACACAAAATAGGATAGATTTACAGCTACTTTCTCTTAATTCAATAAGAAAGAATTGTAGCAATAATGTTTGGAACAGATATCATGTCTGCGTCTTGTACAATGAATAACCACTAAGAAGACAGCAATACATAATGTATTGATTATTGAAACTGTCCTACTAATAGGTTTTGAAACTGTCTTATTGCTATTTGTTTCTCAATAAAATTAATAAAAGGAGGAAGTAATCAAAACAAGAAAAAGAAAAAACCTTTATTCATATATGTATAAATTTATGTATTTGCAGAGGGAAAATTTTTTTAGGTTGGAAAAATTTGTTCTTTTGGGATTTTCAGAAATATATAAGAATTAGAATCAGTGTATTCTATTAAGAAATGTTTAAAAGACACCAATATGTACTATTTTGTCTGATGTAACTCAGTGGTAGAGCACTTGCCTAACATACACCAGGACCTAGACTCATCCATAGTACTAAATCATGTACAAAAGGTTTTCTATTTCTTGTATCTAATATTTAAAGAAAAAAAAGAAAACCTTACCTGTGCCAGCATAGGATCAATCATTTTTCAGATACTTGCAACAGAGCTTGTTTCAGTATTCATAAGTAATTGAATAATTAACCACCAATGTGAATTAGCTTGTTAAACACAGATTGGAAGGGTGAGAGATAATGATTATTGACAAATGTGAAGTTTGTGAGAGAAATGTTTTCCCAAATAGTGAATGGATTAGATGTCGTCTTTCAAAACGCACAATTATTATAGCATGTTAATTGACAAAGTATTGAGTTTCATTGTGATAGTTCAATACGCGCATGCAACAGATGAATGATCTCATCAAACCCAGTGCCCTACCACCTCATTTTATAAGAAAGTTGAAAGTGCAAGCAAAAGGCAATGGTGAGATCAACTGAGAATCCACTGGGTGGGGAGCTAGTTGAACTTGCAGCTTTGTGGCTGTTCTAATATTTGCAACTTAAAGTAGTAGTAGCAGTGCATCTAACCAGCTGTTATTGTTTATAAATCTCCAGTTTAGACTTTTAAATTTCCTTCTATAGGAATATAGTAAATAAAAACAAAAGGTAGCTAAAAAGTCTTCATTGATTTGTAATCATTTTTTCAACACCAGAGCTTGAACCCAAGGCCATGCCCATGCTAGGTATGTGCCCTACCATTAGGATACCTCCCTAGACTATTTGTAAGCATTTTGAAGCCTTGGACAACTTTTCATCTACTACTTATTATTCACTTTGTCCCAGTTACTCTGCTCTTGTTGCAGGGACAAATGTGTGACACCCAAAATACTGAAAGGAAAAGTTTATTTAGCTCATAGTTACTGGAGGTTTCAGTCCATACTCAGCTGGCTCCAAGGCAGTGTGGCCGATGGCAGAGGGTAAACTTTCCTGGTAGTAGCAAAGAGCTGAGAGCAAAAGTGTGGCAGCAGCTCAGGAAGCTAGCCAGCCTCTCTCCTATCCCTTTCATTGTAATGTGAATTACCCACCCCAGGGCTAGGGTGTAGCGCTCACACCTGCAATGCCAGCATTGGATCAAGAATCAATTACAAACTTCAGAGGCCAAGTTGCCCCAAGACTGCATGAGACTTTGGGGGTGAGGGATACCTATAAACAATCCACAACACACTTCATTCTCTTTTCATCCATTTTCTGGCAACACAAGTTTACGGAAATCAACTCTGTATTGTTTCATACCTTTCCTGACTCCTTTTACACTGTCTGATCTAGCTATAAAATTAGTGATTAATGACTTGGCCTTCATGTATTACTCTGTTATTTTTTAATTATTCTTTTTATTTCTATTAAGTTTCCCTTCAAATCCTTCTCATAAAAGAGGTTACATGAAACAGTCTTAAAGAGAAAACAATCTGCCCTACATTCAGTAATTTTTGAAACATCTTTACAGTTATATACAGGTAGAGGGTGTTATGCTTGCACTTACGTTTGCCATTAAAAGACCAAAGTGTGGCATCATTGTTTAAGGCTTTAAATCCTGACTCCAACTTAATAGTGTATATTTTAGAAGTGATACTAATAATCATTGCTTCAATTTTCTCAGCTATAACATAGTTACAATATTACCTCTCCCTTAGAGTAATTTTGAGGATTAGAAAGTATTTATCTAAGTAATAGAAGGTAATGTTCATTAGCAATTTGTATAACATTAACAGTAATTAAAAAATTTGTTAATTCATTTAAGATATAGGTAATATTCCTAACTTTGAAAGAGTGTGATAACTAGCGAATATTATTTTATTAATTTTATTGAGGAACAAATGGCAATGAGATACTTTCAAAACCGATTAGTGAGACAATTTCACTAATTAATAGACTGCATATTGTTGTCTTCTTAGTGGTTATCCATGGTACAAGATGCAGACATGATATCCTGTCCAAACGCTATTACGACAAATCTTTCTTCTCATTGACTTTGTCAGAGATGGATATTCCACTGTCATTGAAATATTGTAGGTACATGAATTCAGCCAAATAATCCAATATAGTCCTGTACTTCATAATAGTAGTGGGTTATCCGTAGGACTGGAAATGTCAGAAGTTGTTGACTTGAGCCTTTTACAGCTCAGAGTACTAATATAGCTTTACTTTTTATACCTCAGTTTTATACTTTTCTGCTGGAAGCAAATATTTTTGAAAATAAAAAGTATGCAATTATAAATTTGAATATCTGTACAGTTAAAGATGAGAGTTTACAATTAAGGAAATTATATTTAGATGCTCTTAATTTATATATCCCATTATTTATACTACTACTCTCAAAATATTCAATAATGATAAGAAACTTTAAATAGCTATTTTATATAAGTAGAGTGATAATTTCAAAGTAAATCAATACTTAAAAATAATCTCAATTCAATAAATATTGTAGGTAGTGTTTGCAAAGAGGGGAATGGTAGCCTGAAGAAATATCTTCCTTATCTCAGATTGTATTTGAATTATAGGATAAGTACATTGGAAAAAAATATAGACAGAGATCACTTACCTTTCACAAAAATTCAAAAGGGCCACAGAACTCAATGTAAAACAGAAGTCTAATATTCTTAGAGGACAACATCAAAGAAGTTGTGTATGACCTTAGACTTAGTAGTGATTTTTAAATTAATAAACAATCAAATTTCATGAACTACCCTTTATTAAGATTGAAAACTTTAACTCTGTGAAAACCATGTCAGGGGAGTGAGAAGAAAAGCCAGAGTTTGAAAAAGAATACATATTCAATAAAGGTCTCTGGTCCAAGGTACAGAGAACTCTTAAAACTAAACTATAGGACACAAACATAATTGAAAAATGGAAAAAAAAATCTTGAAGAGAAAATATACAAAGCAAGTAAGCAATAAAAATTCTTCCATATAATTTGATATCAGCATGATGTGAATGAAAATATCAGTGCTTACATATATTTTCAAAAGATAAAAATTCAGAACACTTATAAATCAAATGCTGGTAAATTTGTGTAAATAAGAACTCCCATACATTGCGGGGAAATTCCAAATGGCAAATCCATTTATGAATGTAGTATGACAGTTTCTTGTAAAACTAGCTAATTATATTCTGATAATATTAGGTAACAATTGCATTCATGGTCTTCATGCAAAGGAGTAAAAATTTATAACTGCAAAATGAATTTGAGATATACCATACTACATACAGATGCATAATTATAAAGAAACTATGATACACTAACATTTATTAATTACTTTCTAATGAAAGAATACAGAGGATTAGGTTAGACTGATCTGTTGTTTCTTTAAGAAGTAGTGATTGAAAAAAAATAATATAAACAATCCACCATGAACCCACATAATGTCTTTGTAAAAGATTTCTAGTTTATAGGAGAATGTGACATTAAAATGACGGAAACTCTTACAGAATGGGCTGAAAACATCTGCAAATCAACTATTTATTTTTATGATCTGTTACATAATACAACATATGCTTTTCATTGCTTTTGTTCATATAAGTATAGAGGAAAATAGCTAAAATATTTTTAGATTTCTTTTTAAATTTTTTAAATTAATTAATTAATGTATGTTTTTAGACAAGGTATCGCTATACAGTTCAGTCTGTTCTTGAATACACTCGATAGCCCGGGCTGACTTCAAACCCTCAGGAATACCCCTGTCTCAGTCTCTTAAGTGCTGTGATTACAGGCTTTCTCAGACTAGATATTCTCTTAAATTGTTCAAGCATACATTGAACTTGTAGGGATAAAAAACAAATAATAATTGAACACAATTATAAACTTATATCTTTTATTAACAACAGTAACTTTTTGTTATTGAAATTTTATTATTAAGTAAATTTCCTGTGTGGGTTCATTTTATAGGACTTTTCTTTTTTTGTTTTTTTGTCTTTTTGAGACAGGGTCTCACTGTGCAGTTCAGGCTGGCCTTAAGCTCACTTTGTAGCTCAGGCTGGTCTCGAACTCACAACAATCCTCCTGCCTCAGCCTCCCGAGTGCTGGGATTATCCTGCCCAAATAATATTGACAATGAAACTTTAACTTTATCATATAACTGGACAGATCAGCTGTTTTTAAGAATGAATCTTGTCAAAATATGAAATAGGATAATTTTTTTAATTTTTAAGAGGAAGAAAAAAAGAACAACAAACACATAAACAAAGCAAAATAAAATAACACAAATGGTACAGAATTTCAAAAGCAGAATAGTAAATTAACACTTTGTTACACTAGTCATTGTTATTAAATTTATTGCTCAGGCTATCAGATAGGTATAGGGTTTTAATATCAATCAAACAATTAAATGTTAACTTTTTCTTTTGAAAACCTTAATGTTTTTTGTTTTGCTTTTTCCTTTTTTTTTTTTTTTTTTTTTTTGGCGGAACTGGGGATTGATCTCAGGTCCTCGAGCCTGCCATGGAAGCACTTATTCCACTGAGCTATCTCCCTGGCCCCTACTTTTTAAAATTTATTTAAAATATCATATAATACCAATAATAGGTAAGATGTTATAGACAATACATGTTTAAAATAACAAGATGAAAGGCATTCTACCGTGGCTGTTATACTACACATTGCTGTCTTCAATGTAGTTGCTCTGATTACAGATTTAGCATATAGAGTTAATCAAAGTAAAAAATTTTAAATATTAATGTTACTTTCCAAGAACTGATGGAAATTAGCAGCATAATCATGTTAGCCGTCCTGTATATATACTTGCATCATTTTTCCTATCTTGTCTCCTTTCCCTCATCTTCATTATTTATTCTTTATGTTCAGTTTCTTTAAATTTTACTATATCTATAAAGTCCCTCTCAGGTTTTATCTATTATTTCAGGTTCTTACACTAGGGAATTCATACAGTATTTACACATGTGGGTCTGACTTATTTCAACTATGATTATGGGCTCTAGTTGCCTCCATTTGCCTATAAAAGCCTGAAGATTATCTTCCTTTATAGCTGAATAGTACTCTATTATGCAAAGACATTATATAATTTGTATCCATTCTTCAGTTGATAGACATTTTGTCTGTTTCTAAGATCGAGCTGTGACAAATCGTGCTGCACATATATCACTGTGGTATGATGTCTTCAGTTCTTTTGGAGAAAAGGCCTACAAAGGAAACAGCTGGCTTGAGTGGAACTTCCAATCCTAATTTTCTGAGGAGTCACCACATTGCTTTCCATAGTGGCTGTACAAGTCTACGTTCTACCTTCCCACCAACAATGGAGAGGGTTTCATTTCCTGTATAGCCTGTCTAGCATTCATTATTAGCTGATTATTTTATGATAGCCATTTTTCCTGAGTCAGATGGCATCTGTCTCTCTATCTCTTTTTCTGTTTCTGTCTCACTCTCTCTGTCTCTCTGTCTGTCTGTCTGTCTGTCTCTCTCTCTCTCCTTCTGTAACCAGGGATTGAACTCATAACATTGCACTTGCCAACGAAGCATTTTTTCTACTGAGCCATCTCCCTGGCCCCACGATGGCATCTCAGTATTGTTTTAATTTGCATTTCTCAAATGAACAGTGCTGTGGAACGTTTTTTTTTTTTTTTTAATCTATTTATTTGCTAGTTTGTTTATTCATCTAAAAAGGGTATATTCATTTCAGAAACCAATTTGTGGGTTGAATCTTTGAATTTTGGAGGCCTGATCTTTCCAGTTCTTTATATATTCTAGATATATGTGCTTTCTATGAGTGATTATTGGTTAAAATTACTTTTCACAATTTGTGGGTTGTCTTTGCACTCTGTTAGTGGTTTATTTGATTTGCAGAAACATCTCAATAAGATGATATTCCAGTTGTTGATTCTTGGAAGTATGTCCCACGTAGTTTGGTTTTTGTTCAGTTCATAAACTTTCTGCCAACCCGTATGTCTTCATTATTTCCACATAATTTCTCTTCCAGTAGGTTTTAATGTGTCCGTTTTAATCTTAGAACTTGGCTACATTTTTGCCTTATTTTAATGCATGGTGATAGACCTGTAAAAGTAAAAGATTACTTTTTGGCATGTTGAAAGCCAGTTTTTCCAGCATTACTTTGTTTTTTTTTTCAAGTAACAAAGTACAATCTTTGTTACACTGGTTATTGAAGCATAAGAAATAACAATTAACCAAAACATCTTTATTTTTTAGCCCTCAGAAAACAAACTTTTCCTTTTCCAAGATAATCATGATTAACTTAGTGAAAGGCAAAATATTTATATGATCTGGGGCTGGGGCGATAGCTCAGGAGAATAAGTGCTTTCCTGGCAAGTAAAAGGTCCTGAGTTCAATCCCTGGTACCACAAAAAAAAAAAAAAAAAAAAAAAAGAAAGAAAAAGAAAAGAAAACCTTTACAATTTGAAGAGAAACCAGAAAAAAATATGTATAAAATACATCTTCACAGTATTTTCCTTTATTGGAAAAGTTATCTTTATGGTATCTAAACACTAAAAATCTTTTTTAAAAAATCTGTTTTTGTGCTAATATAAGACAAAATGGAATTTACAAGAAAATACATTCATATTTCTGGTCCTTCTCCTTCAGGAACTAGCAAGGTTATATTATTTCCATTTAGTAAGATCTGATCTAATTTAGTAATCCTTTCTTCGGATGTGATCTCAAACTCACAAAGTCATCAAATCCTGAAAGAGTGCAACAATTTCATTATCACTCTCCGTCACAATGTGAATACTTTTTTTTTTTCTTTTTTATTTCATTCATTCATTCATTCATTCATTCATTCATTCATTCATTCATTCATTCATTCATTTTTGCAGAACCAAGGATTGAGCTCAGGCCTTCGTGCTTGCCAGGGAAGCGCTTATTCTACTTAGCCATATCCCCTACCCCCTTAATACGAATTCGTGATCCTGTACATTTGTCCACTAGCTCTACTGCCATTGAGATGGGTTGGTGGTCGCGTTGGCCACCATCACTACACTGGAAGTGGCCTGCATCCCTACTTGTTAAGCAGGCTATCTTTTTCGGGGAACATCTTTGGCTCCTTTGTCAAAGATAAGGTGGCTGAGTGTGTTTGTTACTGTATCTGTATCTTCTAATCTGACAAATGTATCCTCTGATCTGTTCCTTGCAGTACCTTGCTCATTTTATCACAGTAGCTTTGTAGTATAATTGCAAGTCAGAGACTGTAATGCCTCATGCTTTGCCTTTCTTGGCCAGGATTGTCTATGCTATTCTAGGTCTTTTCTGGTTCCAAATGTTTTACGGGTGTTTTCTGTAGATCTGTGTGGTATCTTGACAAAAATTGTATTATAACTGTATAATAATTTTGTTAGTATGGCCATTTTTACAGTGTTGGTTTTTCCTATCCAAGAGCAAGAAATATTTTTCCATTATGTGAAACTTTATTCATTCTCTTTTTTCCATATTATCATACTTTTCGTTGTGTAGATCTTTTACTGAAGTTTTTAGATTAGTTACTAAGTTTTCATTTTATGGATATTCTGAAGATCATCGTTTCTCTAATTTCTGTCTTAATGTGTTTGTTTTCTGTATAAGGAAATGCGATTGGTTTCTGGGGTGTTTATATCCTGCTATGTTAGTGAATTTGTTTATTAATTCTGCTTGTTTCTTGGTGGAATTTTTTAGGTCTTCCATATGGATTTTCTTGTCATCTGCCAATAATGATAGTTTAACTTCTTTCTTTCCAACTCTTATTTATTTCATTGCTCTTTCTTTTCTAATGGTTCTGACAAATACTTCCAGAATTATATTGAGTAGGATCAGTGATAGTGGACAACCTTTTTTTGTTACTCCCTTTAGAGTAAATATTTTCGTTGTTTCTACATCTACAATGATGTTGGCTGTTGGTTTGTCATAATTGGCTTTTACTAGATAGGAGTATAATCCATCTATGCCAATTTTATATAGTTTTTTATTATGAATGAGAGTAGAGTTTTGTTACAAACTTCTTTTACAACTATTGAGATGATCATGTTGTTTCTGATTTTTGGCTCTGTTGACATAAAATTAAAATTATAGATATTTTTTACATTGAACTAACCTGCAACCTGTTCATTACAGAAAGAATCCCACTTGGTCATGGTGTATAATTTTCCTGAAGATTTATTACACTCTATTTGACAGTACTTATTGAGCATTTTTGCACCTATATTCTAAGGGAGATTGGCCTATAATTATCTTTTTTGGTTAGGAATTTCTCCAATTTTAGTATCAGTGTAATACTGACCTCCAGGAATGAATTAGGACATATTGCTTCCTTTTCAAATTCACTGAAGAGTTTGAGGATTACTGGGATTAATTCTTTAAATTTCCTGTAGCTGTGAATCCATCAGGAACTAGGCTTTTCTAGATTGGTAAGTTTTTTTTTTCTTTTACATTTTGAACTTCATTGGCTGATTTTTAGTTATTCAAAGATTTTATATCTTCTTAATTCAAATTTATTATTTTATATCTATCTAGGAATCCATCCATTTATTCTGTGTCTTTCTTTCTGTGATAGTGAATATGTTCAAAGTAGCAATTGATGACCTGAATTTCCTCAGGGTCTATAGTAATCTGACACTTTTTATTCTTTATTTGTGTAATTTGAGGGTTTTTTTTTTTCTGTTCTCTTTTTGATGAGGTTGGGTAGGGACTTATCAATTTTATTTAATCTTTCAAAGAACAAGCTTTTGGATTCATTAATTTTTTGCCTTGTTTTTGTCAAAATTTCTTTAATTTCTGCTTTAATCTTTATAATTTCCTCTCATCTTTGGGCTATGGGCATAGTTTGCCCATGGTTTTTTAGAAGTTTGATGTGCTACATTAGGCAATTTATTTGTTCTCATTTGTTTTCCTAATGTGGGAGTTCACCAGTATATAATTCCCTTAGAAAATTGCTCTCATGGTATCCCAGAAATTCTTGTAAGTTGTATTTGAAATTTCATTAGATTGTAGATATTCTTTAATTTCATCTGTAGCCCATTGGTTGCTGTAGAGGGTATTATTTAATGTCCACGTGTTTAGTGAGAATGTTGTACTTTCTTTTGTTATAAATTTATAGTTTCATTGCACTGTGGTCTAATAACATATATGGAATAATTTCAGTTCTCTTGCATTTAATTAAGCGTGATATATATACTAGTCTGGGTCTATTTTAAAGAATGCCTATGGGCAATTCAAAAGAATGTGCATTCAGATGTTCTTATGTGGAACACACTCTCAATGTCCACTAAGATAATTTATTCAAAGGTTTGGTTCAATTCTGATACCTCTTTGCTAATTTTTTGTCTAGTTGATCTATCTCTTTGAGATAATGTGGTATTAATGTCCTAGGTTAAGATTGTGTTTTGGTTATCACATTTTTCATGTCTTTAAAATTTGTCTTATATAGTTGGGTGCTCCCATATTTGGTGCACACATATTTATGATTACTATCTCTTCCTCTAGGAATTTTTACCCTAAGCCATATGTAGTGACCTTCTTGATCTCACTTGATCATTCTTGGTTTGAAGTTCACCTTGTGGACAGAATAGCTACTTCTGCTTTTTTAGGAACTCCTGGAGCTTGTAGTATTGTTTTATATCCTTTGACCTTCAGTCTATGAATTTCCCTTAGAATTAAATGTGCTTCTTATGTACAGCATATAGCAAGACTTTGTTTCCTTATCTACTATACCAATATATCTCTGAATTCATAAATTGAGGCCATTTACATTATTGGCTGTAACTAATATGTGTTGGCTTATCTTTGTCATATTTTTCTGTTACTGGTTCCCTAGATTTCTTATGTTTAATTTTTTAACCTGTTTTATTTTTTCTTTCTGCTGTTGTTCTTGGCGTTGTAGTCATCTTGATCTCTTTCTAGAATAACTTGCAGAACTCTTGCAGTGCTAGTTGGGTGGTCAAAATTTCTTTGGTTGTTCTTTGTCATAAAAGTGCTTTGGATCGCCACTAAATTTGCAAAAGAGTTTTTCAGGGCATGTCATTCAGCAAATGGCAGTTGAAAGTTGTGTTTTGATTTTTTTTTTCAGACTAGAAATACTTCACCCCATGCTTTTCTTGTCTTGATGATTTGTGTTGATAAAAATCCTGTGATTCTGATGGGTTTTCTTTTAAATATGATCTTTTTTTCTCTAATAGTTTAATTTGTTATTAATTTTATTGAGAAACAAATAGAAATGAGACACTTTCAAAACTGAGTAATAGGACAGTTTCAATAATTAATACATTGCATATTGTTGTGCTCATAGTGGTTATTCATAGTACAAGATACAGACATTATATCCTGTCCAAACACTATTAGTACACATTTTTCTTCTTGTTGTATTAAGAGAATGTATCTGTATATCTATCCTAGATATTTTATATGTACAGAGATAAAATGGTCCTGCATTTGTATCCTCCTTTTTTTGGTTTAGTTTTGTCAGAGATAGCTACAAGAACAGCCAACATTTTGGCCCAAGTCTTTCAAGGTCAGTGAGGACTAAGGACATAAGAGAACTTGTACTGAACATCCTGCAACTCAGTGGTGTCCCAAATTTTCTGATCAAGGAGATTATGAGGCCACGGAGGAAGGTGATCAATGATTTAGAGTGTGCCTAAGGAAAGTCACATGGAGAAAAAAAAAAATTCTATCAGGCTTTCACAGAAAGCTATTTGGCCAAGCAATATCCATGGCTCATCCACATGGCTGACACTGACAAAGGATCTACAAAATGTGCTACAAACTTTCAGGATAAATCCTGAGGGAATTTGACTGACCTTACCAGACACAAAAGTTACATTTCTTGTCTTACAGGTCTTGCTTTATTTTGATCTTAACCATACCACAGAAAAACATAATAATGAGGTATGAAAAGTAAAGTCATATTAATAGACTGTGCTGTAAAAGGCTCAAGTCAACAACTTCTAACATTGCCAGTCATATAGATAACCCACTACTATTATGGACTAGTGGACTACATTGGATTATTTTGCTGAAATCACGCACCTACTATATTTAAATGACAATGGAATACTAATCTCTCTAATAGCTTTTATACATTGTTCTTGTGCTGAATTTCTGTAGTCTTTATTATTATGTCTGGGTGTAGGTTTATTTTACTTGATTTTATTTGGAATTCTACATGCTTCACTTTATTTATATGTTATACTGTACCCATATGCTTGGAAAGTTTTCTGCCAGTACTTCAAAAAATGTTCTTTTTATGGTATTTAAGTTGGCTACTTCTTTTTTCTTGGCTCTTACTAGTCTTATGTTTTCCATTTTGTTTGGTCTTGTAGCTGTTGAATTATTATTTCCCGTTTTCTTGTTTTTAAGAGATCTGTCCTTTCCTGGTTGCTAGCTCCAAATATGTCAAGGTCTGAAAGTCTATCTTCAGTGTCACTCAAATAGTTTTGCCAAGTTTTATTTTAAAGGTATGTTTAATTTCCTGGATATCTTTTTGAATCTGTTTCACATGTTGTATTTCTATTCTAAATTGCTCATTCAAGGTTTCCATTATTTTTGTATGCTCCTCAATTATTTTCAAATGGAAGCCTTTTTTATGTTCTATCTGTAATTCCTTCATTGCAGTCAGCATTTCCTTTCTTACCTGAGATATTATTTTTGAGCAGATATTCTCTATAATACTCTGGAGTTGTTCTTTACTTCATTTGCAATGATTACAGAGATGTCAGGTGTGTGACTTACAATTTCTTCTATGCTGATGTCTCCTGGGTTTGTTTTAGGTGGGATGGGGCCCTGAAATTGCATTTCGCTCCTTTATCTTGTTATTTTCTATTTCAGAAATAAATCTTCATTTTTATTTCTTTGACACTTTTTTGTGAAATTTTGATAGTAGGGAGCTATATCACTGCAATCAGAGCTTCTCTATAGAGTCTGTGTTTCAGGTATCGCTTCTATGTGTCAGAGATTATTAGTGACCATCCTAAGATTCTGACTTCTCTATTGAGAGTGAGATACTGATTTCCACTTGGCACTTTCCTCCATCCTTCAGTATACGGCTTTGATGAGGTGATTACCCTAGTGTTTCCCATTATTGCCAAAGGGAGAACACATGGTTAAGCAAGATATAGTATCTTATTTATAGTAGTAAAATTAGGAATAATAATAACAAAAAATGAAAACTAGGAATTGCCAAACTCTGGTAACTAATGGTTTTGTTCTTTAGACTGGAGTATCAAACTCCATAGTTGTACAACAAAACAGATAGTAAATTGGGAATTTGTATGTAAATTACCTCCCCTGAGTTCCACCTGGGCATCTCCTCACCGTCTGCCTGCAGCCGTCTGGGCAGACCAGTTTACTTGCACTCCTTGCTGCTATTTCTGTGTCTTAAATGAGCAGCCCTCCTGGCTAGCAGTGCACAGGAGCTCTGCCGTGCTGGTCTGCAAAGTGAGTCTGGACCCCTCTGGGCTTTGCATTCACCCAGGTTCCCTATCTAATACTTTTAATGAAACGTAATATAATATTACATTTCATGATTTATATATACTAATTTATCTTATCAAATATATTAAATTGTGATTTTTGTAATATAGCTTAAATAAATCTTTCTAAATGGTTTCTCTCTTCTTTATTTTTATTTTCAAAAGTAGCAGAAAGTTTACAGTATTTTAGAAACATTTTCACACATTTCTTTTTTAACTGAAGAAAATATATTGATGCTATAATGAAAATTCTCCTGAGGAGGATTGCCACGTTTACTAAGGATTATTTTGAAGTCATTAAGTTTTTAGATAAATACCAAAACAGAAATCCTTATATGTCTAGAAATTCTGATCATAGTGTATCCCAGTGTGATAATGGATATAACGACACAGAGAAGTATAGAAAAATGTAATAATTACTGCCATTTTCATTAATACTTATATGCATGGATTGAGGCAATTTAGAGGCATTATGAAATATTTTTAAATGTACAAAGCATTTCATCATTATTCATAAGCTATTTGAAAAATGTTATTAACTCGTGAACTGATAAATACATTTACTTCAGTTAATAATACTTTAAGATATAGATATTGTCAAAAGTTCCAAAAACTTTCTCATTCAGTAATCAAATTAGAAAGAGAAAATCAAGCCAAATAATAACAAGTTTTTTCACTCCAATGAAGCAAAAAGAAAAAGCTGTAATTAAGTTCTATATTCAAAGGGCACTAATTTTTAAAGGATATTATAGAAGAAAAACACCATTTCTTTTGCTTTGTTTTGGAGGAAAATTCAAGCAGGATATTTCAGAACCAAGTCTATTAGTCTCCGAGATAGGAAATGCTTACCGTGGAGAGAATATGGGCTGTTAGGTTAAAGCTGTACATCCTTGTACATTGCTTCAATTGCTGTCTTGCTCACTTAGCCTCTGCCTGCCTGTGCAGAAAAGCCTGCCATATACACAAACCTATTCTAAAACACCAGCCATACTTGGTTTATGGCTTCACATAATGTATATAATTAAATAAATATATCTTAAGAGATTCCGCTTCCAAATAAGGTCATATTGAGATATTGAGAATTAAGGTATTTGACATATAAATTTGGAGAATGGGGATAATCCAGCCTTGGTTATGACTTTATCAAGAAGTGATCTTGCATCTCTCCTTACTTGTTAGTAAATAACAAGCTGTCTGATTCCCTGGAAGTCACATAAAGATGTTCTCTCCATATTTCATAAACACTATTAGCAAGAGAAAATGAATGACAGTATAGAAATCATTTTTCTGTCTTCTGGTACTAAACATCTCCAACAATTTCCATGAAAAATAGTTTAGCTGAATTTTCCCTGTAAATCTATACGTACAATGAAACTTGAAAGGGGTATGAGTTATAAAAAATTCATAATACCTTCAAAAAATAAAGTAGATAAAATTTCATAGAGCTGAATATTTAAATAAGATAAACATGAAGAATATTGTTTACAACATATTATAGCACTTCAGAGAAAAATAGAAGTATTTTTTATTGGAAGTAGTTACATGTACCTCTCCAATATTTCTATTCAACAAAGCAATAGCCAAAACCTATTTGTATTTAATGTCAGAAAACTATCAAATAATTTTTTTTTACAAAATGTGACTCAAGTTCACTATTTTGAACTCAATATGTTATGGAACAAACTACTCAATATGTTATGGAACAAACTACTACTTTTATCTTTTAGATACACATGTCATATTTCAATACACAAGAGATTATGGTATTAAGTGGGTGCTTCTTCTGAAATTCATTATACTACCCCTATATATCAAGTACAATTGAAACAAGTTGCAGGACTTGTGCCTTATTTAAATTTCACAACAGTCTTTGATTATACAATACATATTTCAGTAG
This sequence comes from Ctenomys sociabilis, assembly GCA_004027165.1. Classification (NCBI taxonomy): domain Eukaryota; kingdom Metazoa; phylum Chordata; class Mammalia; order Rodentia; family Ctenomyidae; genus Ctenomys; species Ctenomys sociabilis. The sequence goes on from PVKA01010036.1 coordinate 26,953, forward strand.
AATTGAGTACAGTTTTTGTATTAGTAGTAGCAGAGCAGTAGCTATTATATAGTACAACTCCTCAAGGTGAATAGGAATGAGTAATTTAATTTCTAAGGTGACAAATTAACTTGCCATGTGTGAGGAAGAAATTACCTGGAATAAGCCAAGGAGGCCAGGACAGCTTTAAACAGATGAAATCATTTATCTTTTAAAAGAGACAGCTGTTGAATAAAGTTATTTTACTCTATTTTACTGGTCTGGTAGAAAATCATGTTGCCTTTAGGTACTGTTAAATTGCTTAAAGATTTTCATATAGAAATAAAATAGCACTATTTTAGAAAAACAGTGTGTGCTTACCCACATGGATTTATGTTTTAATAAATTGGATTACACTAATAGATAAAGGTATAGTTTATGAAGAATCAGTGTGAGGTCTTACCTTCTATCCCAAGAAAACTAGAAAAATCAAAATTGAGAACAAGTATCTTTCATTCTTTAAGTGAAAATTGAACACAAATGTTTATTTAAACTGTAACTTTGAAAATCACCTAAGAAATTATTTAAGAAACTTCAACCTTAATCATCTTTTATCCACTTCCCTTAATATTGGGAATTGAACATGTAAGATATTTTAGGAAAGTTCTTTTTTTCAGTTAAGAATGGTGCCAGTAAAGATCTTTCTGCCTATGATTACCTTTCAGGCTTGCCTTAGCATTTTTCTTTCAACAAAAGCTAAAAAAAATGCCTAAATTTTAGAGACCATAATAATACCAATTTATTGCTAAAATCATTTGAATTCTATAAACTTTAAAGCCTAGTCAAGGTTAAGATAACTAAATTTATGTTGAGTTTCATGAGTTATTGAATATGAAAATTTGTATATTTTAAACTTTACCTACCTAATACAATATCTAAAATCTACTAGAGTCCTTTCACATTTCTGCTGTTCTACTAAATATTCAAGACTACAGCTATACTTTATCCTAGATAGGATTTATCTCTGCAACAAACAAAGCAGAGATGTGAAGTAGACTTTCTTCTATCACCCAAACAGGGACAAAGAGTAGGATTACTTCAACTTATAGTAAAACAATCTTATCTGTATAGAAAAATGCAGCCCATTATATCTGCAGAACCCCTTGGCATTCCTTTGCATAACATCTGTGGGACTTTCAGGACATTTGGAATTGGAACAAACCACTAAGAAATTCCAGGGACTGTCTCTGTAACTAATAAAACCCTGTCTTTCTGGCCAGAAATTTTGGGTCTTCCCAGAATATCAATGAAACCACAACAAACTAACTATTTTAGTTTAGAGTTTAGAATTCAGAACTTAAGAGTTTGGATAAAATCATACATCCTGTATAAATCTTGACTGGTGGAACTTAGATGAATGTCTGTTTAGTTTGTTTCTATAGTTTGTAATAGATATAAATTAACAAAGCTGAAATAATTCCTGCAGAATATTGTTCTCACTTCTGCCAAACTATTTTAAAGAAATGTGGAGAGATAAAACAATATTTGAATTACACTGTATACTAAAACTTTAGTAATCACAATATTATGGTACATATAATAATAAATTATGATTATATAAATTATATCATATATAAATTATATAATATGTAATTTACTAGTAGAAGAAAATTGACTTTTTTTTTCTTTTTTTTTTTTTGCTGAACTGGGGATTGAACTCAGGCCCTTGCATTTGCCAGGGAAACATTCATTCCCTGAGCCATCTTCTTGGCCCTAATTGTCTTATCTTTACAGGAAGAGAAGAAGAGATGAAGAGAGTAATGACAAAAGAGAGAGAGGAGAAAGAGAGAGAAATACAAATGAGCATAAGTTCTCCAAAAACAGGTACTCTGGAATTTTCAAAACGACCATTATAAGTGAAATATTGAATATAACAAACAGTTTGTGTAAGTTACAAACATAGAAATAAGCAAATGAGACATAAAATTAGAGTGCTTCGGCTATGATAGCTCATAAAATAAATTAAATGAACAAAATGAGATTCTATTCAATTATTATCAATTTAATATGAAGTTCCTCAAAACTGTTAGAAATATTGGTATTAAATTAGTCTATCATAATTTAGTCTAAGGATTCTCACAGTTGCTGTAGGTATAAGTCAGCTTTACAGTCACTGAGACAAAAGAGCTGACACCCAGAGACAGTGGGAGACAGCATTGATTAGGCACAGGATTTTGGGGACACATCCATGGTCATCTTGCTCCAAGGCTTCTAGAAATGGTGTGGAACAGTGATACTCTCACAGCAGGTCAGAAAGAGACAGAGAGAGAGAGAGAGAGGCACAGAGAGACTGAGAGAGAAAGAGACACAGAGAGAGAGACAGAGAGAGAGAGACAGAGAGACAGAGAGACACAGAGAGAGAGACAGAGAGACAAAGTGGTCGGCTTCTGCCAGCCACCTCAACTAGGAACTCAGGAGTAGATTAATCTGCTAATGACTATCCTCCTCTGTAACCAAATCACTTTTCAAAAGTCCTACCTCTGAAGCCTGAAATTTTGGGCAAACATGCTAAATCTAAATCCTAAGATTAGCCACTCGAATACTAATATTCAATAGAGAGGTGTTGTACTGATTCAAAATCTATTGTTAATATTTATTGTACTTAGATACTATAAAAATTGCTATTAAAATTTTGTCTTTACCCTACTCTGCAGGAAATACTTCAATTGTAGGTTTAATTCTTCCAGGATGTGTTAACCTTCAAAAGACATGACACCTATTACATGTTTTATATGAAGAAAGGACGAGATGTATGAGATATTTTTTCCCAGAGACTGTTGAGTTGAAATTTTTGAGGGAAAAAAAATTGACATTTAAAGGCATTTCTCAGCACTTGGTGTTTACCTTTAGGTGAATTGCATATATGTACTCTGTTGGTAAATATCCATAAAGTACTTACATAGTACAAGAGTTTGATGGTTATACTTTTAGTGGATTTAATTTGTGGTCATTGATCCAAGTTAAACAAATCTTATTTGAAATGTATGGATCCATAAATACAGATTTCATATTTGTTCTTCTTCTGGAATAGATTTATACAAATAATAACATATCTTAGGTATTGGATGTGAGTCTATCTACTGTACTAAATTCATTTACAATCTTAAAAGGCTTATGCCATAAAATAGCCTGAAGGATATTTTTACAATAATTTTAGTGTACTTTTCTTTTAACTATGATCTATTAATTGAGGTCAACTGTGGAGTTTGCCATTGTTACCATCATGGTGCCTTTCAAAGCTTTTCAAATTTTGCAGCACTTTCAGACTTCAGATTTTCATACTACAAATGCTGAAATTACACTATTTCATATATAGACTCTTACCTGATAATAGCTACAGTTGTCATCATTATATAATTTATTATATAATTTATCTACCATCATTAACAAAATGTTTGCATTTTGGTATATTCATTTAAATAGTCTAGATATGTTTGGAAGAGTAATAGCTGTAATATTGCAAACTTTCTTTTTATTTTAAGGAAAAGAAAAAAACAAACTTTCAAAACAGACAAATAAGAGAGCACCAATAAATTGAGGCAAACATGGACGCATTAATAAAATCTTTCTTTTATCATTTTTTTGTTATTTAATACTCAGCTTTAATCAGTCTGATAGTGTAAAGTCTTCTTATATTTCAAATTCAGAGCTACGTAGGTCACAAAGGACAGATTCACTATTTAAATGACAGATTTTGGGGGACTGCCTTGTCGATAACCAAAACAGTCTCTAGCGTATGATAATCTACTAATAGCTAAATCTCTTCATATTATGGTAAATATATATTATGGTGCAATTTTGGAATGTGCTACGATCTAAGACATGTTACTCAACATAGAGAGCAAAGCAAATTGATGATATAAATAAAACCTCTGCACTTGTCAAAGATAACACTCCTTCTTCAACTAACATAATAATAGGGTCAGGTTACTGCAGATACTTTACTAGCATTGTTAATAATATTGCAATTTAACTGTTAAATATCTGTAATATTTTCTTTTCCACGTTTCTAACTATCTTTCTTGTGCTTATGTTCAAAATTCAGTTTACTTTTTTCTGCTAATAAAAAAGAAAGCATAAAGCAATTTCTTTTGTGGTACTGCAACCCAACACATTTTAATCTACAACCTTCTGCATTAGGTTCAAGTCTTAGTGTTGATGGAAAAGAAAAATGTGTGACTGAAAGATCGCGACAAGATATGGAACACCTCAAAATTATATTGGTCCCTACTCTTTTGGGGCAAATCGAGTTCAACAACATACTAACTTGCATCTGTATTGCTTTTTTTGCCTCAAAACTTTATTATTGGCCTCTCAGTATGTTGACTTTGAAAGGCAGAAAAGAGCATAAACAACCCTTTCTAAAAAAATTTTCCTTATTTCTCAATCTTCTGTACCTTTGCTCTATGTAAAGATGTATTTGTATGCACATGACACATTATTGCTTAGATAATGTATTTCATAAAAAGTGCCCAGCAAGTATTTTACAAAGAAAATTTCACACTATACTCCCTTTTCTTTTGAGTTGCTAAGCAGAATCTGGCATTGATTGATGTATCATTTTGAAATCTGCAATGGCCTTTACGGCTTCAGTTATGAATATGTATGAAAAATCAGTTTTAGTAACTGTGCTATTAGAGAGATGGTCTGGGACTATAATTCAATAGTAATTTTCTTAAAAGACAAAGGAACTTGAATTACAATAGAACCAGTGTTGATAATGGAACATTTTCTTGAAAAATAGCTTTTTCATCCCAGGCACATTTTCAAGTGATGACAAGAAGCAATGACGACAGGGCAGCACGTGCGACACATGTCAGTTCCTCGCCGAGTCCTGGGGAAGGAAGAGTTTAACATTCTGTCAACCTGTGTCACATTATTTTAAGAATTTAAAAATCATAATCAACACAGCATCATTACATTTCTGCAAAAGGGAAAGTTGGCTGCGTGTCTCTCTGAGGTGTATGCATGAGTGTGAGTACAATGACATGAGAATGTGTGTGTCCACGAGCACACGTATGCTTATTTATATATGTATGGTATAGAGTGTATTGAAAAACTTTTAATGGTAGCTTTAAAATGAGAATCAGCTGATTCTTCATAGGCACTGATTCTACATCTAATGATTCAAATTTGAGTTGGGGCCAGGGAGATGGCTCAGTAGAATAAGCACTTCCCTGGCAAGGCCTGAGCTCAATCCCTGGTTCCCCCGAAAAACATAAATGAGTCAAAAGTATTTTTTAAGCGTATGCATTGAACACTTATAGGCATTTTTTTCTTGCTAGTATCCCTTAACAGTATAATATAACAACTGTTTCTGTAGAATTTAAAATGTATTGGATTATATGAATAATGTAGAGGTGATTTAAACTGAATGGATAGCACTACTTCATAGATGTCTCAATTACTTTACTTTCATTGCTGAGAAAAAATACCCAATATATGAAACTAATGGAGGAAAGGCTTGATCAGCTCAGTATTTGTAGCAGCTTTGGTCCATAACTGGTTAGCTCGATATCAGCATAGCACATGGCAGAAGGGCAACTGCTCATGATGATGGAAAACAGCAAAATGAACAACAGAGGAGAGTGGAGCTTCTTTCTTTCCCTTATATCATATGCAGGCTCCTGTCCTACTGTCAGTGGAGTAATAACATGCTTAATCATGGCATTAGACGCAAATAAACCACAAATTCAAGTTTCAGCCACTTGTGAAAACTCACTCCCAAGACTGCATGAGGCTTTCAGAGCTGCATCTATACAGATCGTAGCAATAGGCGAACACTACCTCTCATGATTTTTCATCTTCAACTGTTGCTAGAACAAATCTATATGGTTCTGATGGATCTGTATTCCATGTGTAAACAATTATTTTCTTCTGGCTACTATAAAAATGAAAATGAAATATTTTATGATGATAGATCAGAGTCTTTTTTGTATTGTATACCTTTTTTTTCAGATTTAATTCAGAAAACCAAAGTTCAAGCTGAAGAATGCACACCACCATTTTTAACTCAACTAAATGTATTTATTTTCATGGTTAAATGTAAAATTAATGAAAAATGTATTTAAAATGCCTAATTGTTTTTGTTATATTGTTATTTTGTTGTTTCCATTTTGTTTTGCTCTAATTAAATATGTGTTGATATGGAAATAAGAAATCATACACACACCTAATTTTGGATCAAAATCTTGGTTAATATCCAAAATTTCTGTCTGAAAGCCATTTTTTCTTACTAATGCACTAAAGGAAGACATTATTAGTTATTTTTATAAGGTAAGTGGTACTTTGTAGATTTTTCTTTAATATAACAATAATGAGTTTTACTTGAATTAACTCATATCAATATGAAAATATATCCAATAAGAATAAATTCTTGCTCACATTAGCTAAGAATGAGGAAATGGTGAAAAATTTAGGGAGCTTGACCTCTGAAGAAATCCCAATGCAATTATAAAGAACATAGTTCAGCAAAAAATAGGAAAAGAAAGAAAGAAATGGTCTTGCTCCCCAGGAGGAACACTGCTACTCAGGCATTAAGAGATACACACTAGCAGCATTTTATCCATGGCTGAGCCAGCAGCACTCCATCTATTATTTAGGAAACAACATAAAATGTTAGAGCTACATAATGGAAAACTGTAAATGAGTCAAGCTTCATGACACTCAGACTCTCTGGCACCAGGCTAATGTCACAGAGGCAAACTGGTCAGTGTCCAGGGCAAGGAGCCAGATGTAGATCTGAACTACGCTTTCAGAAAGAATATAGCTCAAAGAGAAAATGCAACAGCTTCAGGGGCCCAAGAAAATTTATTTATAGTGGATTTAACTTGTGGCAGTTGGGTCTAGCTAAGTCAGTGGAACTTCACTGGAGTTTTAGTAGCAACCCATTGCAATAAAATGTCCAAGTTATGAAACACATCATCTCTCCATAACAGAAATTCTAATCAATAACTCAAAATAACTATTGTTATCCCTTCCATGGGATACACATAACCTTTCTTTTGTTAATTACAGCACAATGCATGCTATTTATTTGCAGCTGAAAAACACATTTAAATAATCAATTTATGGTCATATTTTTATCAGAGACAATGAAAATCTAAAATTATTTTAAAATATTTATTCACTGAATTTTTATTTGTATAGTTAGTCTTGTGCATATTAGGTATCAAACCTGTGTTCACACTAGTATGTAACTTCTGAGTTACAAAGTTACATAAAAAAATGCTAATTTTGTGACCAAAAGTTAAGTATACAAAAAAGTATTTATTCAAAAATGTAAGTGTAATAATACAAACAAATTTATATATAACTCACTTACTTTCCATGGGATAGTTGAGTAAAACCCAACATGATTTTTACATCTGTAAAAATCTAAAAATAAACTTCTATCAATTTTCTTTTCAGTTTTTCTTTCTCTCCATGCTGTCCTTCCATGTTACTATCTAGGGCAAAGATGCCCAGCAGAGTGAACCCTCACTCCATGTACCTACCAAGTACTTCAAATGAGAAAAGGATGGTAGATGGAATTAATTTCCATTTTAGTTTCATTAAATTTAAACACTAAATTATATGTAGACAGATATATAATAAATTGAACTGTTTTTTTTTGTGGGATTTAATTTTTCTTCAACTATTGGAAATTTTACATCTTATTTTAGATGTATTTTAGTTATTCAGCTGATTTTAAAGACATGATAAAGAAATATAGGATAATTCCTAATCTTTTTAAATATTTTTTACTAGTGGAAATAAAATGTTTTGCTATATTGAATTAAATCAAATATGATAATAAAGTTATTTATAGAATCCTTTTTATTGTTTTCAATATTGCTGTAAAATTGAAAATTATTGCTAAATCATTGCTAAAATTGAACTCATTAGTCTCTTGGTAAATATTGGTGTTTATTTCCTATAAGTAAGGTTTGAAGTCACATAGCATATTCAATACTTTAATTCAAAGGCATTAATACTAAGGTATTATGACCTTAGAAAAATAATCAAGGTGATTAGAGAAAAATATGAGTAAATAATCATTTGAGTGACAGCCACAATCGCTTTTCCCTGTTTGGTGAGCATATTTTTGGGGCACACACAAGTCCCATCCTGGTTCTTTGTCATTTCTTTTCCATCCTCCTCCCATCTCTACAAAAGCATTCTTCCCATTTCCCCAGCTGACCGCACTGAGTAAAGTAGTTTAGTAGCATTAAAACAGTAAATGAAAAATAAAGAGCACGTTAGAGAGAATAATTTCTAGAGAAAGTTATAGAAGAATTTAAAGAGAAACATTGACTCGTGCAACTAAAGCATTTTTATTTTCACTTAGATTAGAAATGAATAACCTCATTTTTTATCTCAATAAACAATTTACCTTCTACTTTTGCCATTAATTACATTCATTGCTAGCAAAAATTAATCTTAGACTTAAGAATAAATTAACGTTTAACACTTTATTTTTTTCCCAAGGCTCACAGAAGAAACTTTTCATTTCTTTTTTTTAAAATATTATAAAAGAGAGATACAAAGAAAGAAACGATCATTACCAATAATACAAGATTTCACTAAATAAAGTAATAGGAATTTAGCTGTGATTACTGTATTGCATAAGGCTATTTTCAAATTAATTTGTCTCATTACCAAATAAAAACATGTGAGATTTGCTAAAAAAAAAAACATAATATTGAAGAAGTTACAAGAAGTCATATGAGTTGTATGTTACTATGTTTCTGTTGTTTTCTTCTGTTTGTTTTTGTTTCTGATTTTACTCCTCAAAATAAAATAAAATTAAATTAAAAAGAAAAAAGAGGAAAAAGAAATCAGGTTAAAAACAATTTAAGCAACTGCTCCTTTCAGTAGACCAGCAGAAATCAACAATACAATTGTCAAAACTGTTCTACATATCTACCTCCATATATCTTTTACCCTTCTTATGGCTGTCCTTTTTCTGATTCCAGTTTTTCCTTCCCACAGGAATATTTCTTTCCCTTTCACAGGATTCCTTGTGCCTTTTAGATTTTCATTACTTAAGAACCTACTTCCGACCAGCACCTAAAACCCAAGTGTGTGTGAAACCATGTGTGCACTGGCCTGATCCTGCTTCTGAACAGGGACCAGCACCAATGTGTATGTGTACGACTGCCTTCCCACTGGGACCTCCTCCATCAGCCAGGCCTGGTAAGGAAACCTGAAGTAGAACTCCTTGCATAGAGACTAGGGGCAAGACCAACCAGCTAATCCAGGAGCAGAATATCTTGCCAGAGGGGCACAGCAGGTTCATTTTCATGGGCTGCAGCAGCAAGAAGCAGAGCACAACAGCCAGACCCAAGCCAGGGCCACCTGGACAAATTCGAATTTGGTAGATCTGGACCTGGAAAGCTGAGACAATTTACTAGACCCAGATCTAGAAGACCATCCTCTCTCTTTTACTCTTGATTGTGAGAAGGGGCAACTGGTAACTTGGGTGAACTAGTCTGCCTGGATGACAGCAGGTACATAAAGGAGAGAAGGTCAGACAGAATTTAGGGGAACTAATTTAAATACAACTTCATAATTTGATACTTGATTAGCTATAGAGTTATAATATTTGCTCTTCCGGTCCAAAATACAAACCCATTAGTTACAAAACTTTGTCAACTGCTACATATCATGAAGCTTTGTTAGTATTACAAACTGCAGCTCTGCAAATACAAAACTATAACTGCCTTCACCACATAATTTCTCCTGGGTAACAATATCAGTAGTTACAAAGGTAATAACTGCACCAAAGCTCTACACCAAAGGTGAGAGGACAGTACTATAAAAACCGAGAGAAAAGGAGCAAAGTTCATTCTCAGGATTCAAGCCCAACCAGAACAAACGCAAGTGAAAATAGCATAAAAGAAAGTGGAAATCACACAAGTGAAATCTCTAAAATAATAGCATATGAAATAAAAAAAAAAAAAAAAAAACTGCAGGGGAGCCAGGGAGATGGCTCAGTGGAATAAAGTACTTCCCTGGCAAGTGCAAGGGCCTAAGTTCAATCCCCGGTTATGCCAAAAAATAAATAAATAAAAACCTGCAGAAAAGTATGGAGGAAATCAGATCAGAAATAATCTCTGAAGTAAAAGAAGAAATGATAACTATAACAAAATAATTATTAAGTGATTCTAAAGAAGTTAATGATAAAAAAGTGGAGGAGAATAGAAAAATGAAGGAATCCTTGCAGGAGCATGTAGAATGCATGAAGCAGATTCAAAGCGGTATACAGGAAATTAAAATGTTAATCATAAGCCAGCAAAACTATTTAAATGCAAGTGAAGATAGAGTTTCAGGTCTTGAATGCACCGTTGCAGCTAGTTAAAAGGTAAGAAAAGATTTCTTAAAAACAACTAGGAGAGACAAAAAAAAATTCAAAATCTGCAAGATGAAGCTTAAAGAACAACATAAGACTAACAGACATCAATGAGAAAGAAGGAATTAATACAAACGATATAAAAATAATATGGGCAAAAGCAATAGCAGAAAACTTCCCTATTATGGGGAAAATCTGACATTCAGGAAAATGAAGCACATAGAACTCCAAATAACATTAACCCAATTTAAAACCACTTGTAGACATACAATAATCAAGATCTTACAAATTCTGCAAAACAACCATATATTAAAAGCCTCTAGAGAAAAGAAACAGATCACATTTAAAGAAAAAAATCCATGAAAATAATGGCATAGTTCTTTCGAAAAACCATCAAATCAATGAGAGCATGTACAGCCAGGGAGATAGCTCAGTGGTTAAGTGTTTGCCTGGCAAGTGCGAGGCTCTGATTTGAATCCCTGGAACCACAAAAAAAGAGCACAGAGCAAAGTTCTTCAAGTCTTGCAAGCAAACAAATTCCAACTCCGACTGATATACCCTGCAAAACTCTAGTTCAAGTGTAATGGAGAAGTGAAATACTTCTATGATAAAGAAAAATCAAAGAACTTCATGATGACAAAGCAAACCCTACAAAGACTACTAAAAGGTATTCCAGAGAGGGACCAAAATGACCACAACTCCAAAAATAAGAATGGAAAGAACCTACCAAATAGGGCAAACAATTAAACACAGGAGAAAATGAGGTGTACGCAGCATATAAATAATATGTGAATCACAAGGCAATACATCTCAAGTTTAACCATCAATGTAATTGGTCTCAATTTACCCATTAAAAGAAATAGATTGGCAGAGTGGATTAGCAAGCAAAATCGAGCAATATGCTGTGTAAAAGAGAAACTTTGAACCCATAAAGAAATGCACAGGCTGAAAATCAAAGGATGGAAAACAATACTGCATACATCAGCACCTCAGCAAAAAGCATATGTACCAATCCTTTTCACAAATAGTCTGAACTTTAAAGCAAGAATGATCAGACAAAATAAAGAAGGCTAGTTCACACTGGTTAGGGTTAAAATACAAGAGGAAGAGGTAACAGTCCTAAATATGTATGAACCAAACATGGGAGCACCCAACTATATAAGACAAGTCTTAATGGACATGAACAATTTAATATCCAGGACCACAATCTTAAAAGGAGACATTAACATTCCATTACTTGAAAAAAATAGGTCAATCAGACAAATAGTTAGCAAAGAAGTAGCATCATTGAGCCAGACCTTTGAACCAAAGTACTTTGTGGGCATATACAGAATGCTCCACCAAACCACATCTGAATACACATTCTTTTCAGCTGCACATGGGAAATTTTCTAAAATAGACCACATACTAGTCCATATGTCACACTTAAGTATATGCAAGAAAACAAATTAACTCATGCATATTATTTGATCACAATGCAATGAAACAAAATAAATTACAAAAAAATCTAAAATCTCATAAATAAAAAGAAATTAAACATCACCCTACTCAGCAACCACTGGGTTGCAGGAAGTGAAATAATCTCTACAATTCAATGAAAATTTAAGCACAACTTATTGGAACTGGTCAAATACAATGAAAGCAGTTCTTAGAGGGAAATTTATCACTGTGAACTCACACATTGGGCAAACAGAATAGGATCGAATAAATTCACTAATGCTGCACCTCAAAAGTCTACCAAGAGCAAAGAAGAGCAAACCAAACCAAAGAAGGGAGCAAATGTTAAAGATTAGAGCAGAAATCATTGCATTTGAAAAGAAGAAACCAATGTGAAGCATTAAGAAATCAGGAAGTTGGTTCTTTGAAAGATTAAATAGCATCGATCACCTACATAGCCTCATCAAAAAGAGGAAAGAAAAAACTGAAGCTCAAACATTGAAGAATAAAAAGAATAAAATTTCCACAGATCCTGTGAAAACTCAGAAGATCATCAGTAGCTACTTTGAATTTTTACACTCACAGAATCAAAGACGGAAAAGAAATGGAAAGATTCCTAGAAAGTTACAAATTAAAAAGAACTGAATCAAGAAGCTAAAAGAACACTCAGTAACCTAATAATAGCCAATGAGATTCAAAATATGAAAAAAAAAACTTATCGACAAACAAAATCCCAGGTCCTCATAGAGTCACTGTGAAATGCTACAAGAAATTTACAGAAGATGTAGTAGCAATACTCCTCAAAGTCATCAATGAAATTGAAAAGTAAACAGTACTCCAAAAATCATTTATGGAAGCAAGTATTAGTTGATCTAGCTCATTGTATCAACTGGGTGTTGGGCTCCCCCAAGACAATTATACCATTGCTTATTAGATTTTTCATGTCTGTTAAATTTGTCTTACATGGCTGGGTGTTCCTTCATTGAATGCATATATCTTTTTAATTGTTATATCTTCCTCTTGCAGTTTTCCCCTAACAGGTACGTAGTAGCCTTCTTTGTCTCTTTTAATTGCACTTGGTTTGAATTTGACATTGTCAGCTGCCAGAATAGCTACCCTTCATTTTTCTGGGTTTCTGTCACCTGGAGTATTGTTTTCTGTCCTTTGAAATTCAGTCTATTTATTTCTTTTTGAGTTAAATGTGTCTCTTATAAGCAGCATATTGTTCAATTTTGTTTCTTTATCCACTCTGCTGATCTGATTTTGTTTTGATTGGTGAATTGAGGCCATTTATACTGCTAGTCTTAACTGATAGGTATTGGCATATCTTTGTCATTTTGTTTTCCTACTGTAGAATCCTTACCTTTCCCATTTACATAATTGTTTGCTATGTTCGGTCATTGCCTTCCATTGCTTTTCAAGTTGTGGTCCTTCCTGTCTCTTTCTAAAATATCTGTCAGTGCTTTTCTAGGGTTGGCTAGATTGTCAATTTTTTCAGTTGTTCTTTGTCATGGAAGTACCTAATCTCACCATTAAATTTGATGATCCGTTATGCAGGATACATCAATCTGGGTTGGACGTTGTTTTCCTTCAAGACCTCAAATATCTCATTCCAAGCTCTTCTTTATTTGATGGTTTATATTGAGAAATGGCTATGATTCAAATGGAATTTCCATTATAGGTGATTTGTTTTTTCTAGCAATTTTTAAAATTCTGTTCTTTTTCTCAATTTCTGGGATTTTAATTATTATGCATCTGGGTGCTGATTTTTTTATTATAGCTAGCTGGAGTTTTATATGCTTCAGTTATTTGTAGATCAGATGATTTTCTCACGCTTGGGAAATTTTCTGCTATTATTTCCTTAAACACTCTTTTTATGTCTTCTGTGTTAACTCCAGCTGGCAGGAAGGTTGGGGGACAGTGGCTACCCTACCAAGTCTCTCCAGTGGTCCTGTGGATCAGCCTACATTTAACACTTTAGCAGAATCAGGCATTCTGGTTTCAACATTTTTTTATTCTTTGTCACTCACATGTTTATCTTACATTCTAATTTGTGTTATATGGGGGAATATGTTATTGTTACTATGAAACTTCTTTTTCTTGTTATATTATCACACATTAATGTATATAGTAAGGGCCGGGGAGACGATTCAGTGGAATAAAAGTGCTTCTCTGGCAAGGGCAAGGGACTGAGTTCAATCCTTGGCACCACTAAATTAATTAATTAATTAATTAATTAAAAACAAAATTATTAGGATTGATGCAAATGTATTTGCTTTCTATCCATTTGTGATGACTTTTGTGATCAGTATCTGTTATTTCATATGTTACTGTAATATGACACATAGAACATATGCTTTAACAGAAATCACCTTGAAGATTATTGTTTTTAACACAGAATAATTTGTGATTAACTTCTCAAACTGTGTTGAATTTTCTTTTTTACTATTTCTTTGTTTTTAAATTATTGCTGAATTACTCAAGGCATCAGTATTCGCATAGAACTTAGTATATTAGATTATACAGTGTCACCATAGTAGAAAGCAATGTTTTGAGTTATTAATGATATTTTCATTTTGAATAAAGTCAGAGGATGTTTTACATGTATCATTTTCATGTGCTTGTATTGTGAACACAAAATAAATGACAGTAATTTTCTATTCCTCTGGAGAATTCCACTTTACAGTTTTAAAAAACAAACAATATTCTTTAAATTCTTCTTAACATAATTTTATTCTTTATATATCATTGTATTAATAAAATTTAAGAAAAAGTTTGTGCATTCAATGGCTTTCACATCTCACTGTATATTTTAAACCTAAAATGAAAATATAAAACATTCTTCATTTGCTTATTCAAATGTTTTAAAATTACATAATATTAAATATAACTAATATTAAAAATATTGATTGCTTTAAAGATGAAAGGAAGTTTCTGATAAGATTTCAGTGAATGACTTCTTGGTAGCAAAATCCATGAACCTATCTTTCCACCTTGCCATGATTCATTATACACTAAAATAAGCTTTTAAATTTACTTATGTAATTTATGGATTGACAATTATTAATTCTATGTATTCGTGGCACACATTAGCTGTTATAAGTATATAGATTATAGAGTGATTAAATCAAGTCCTTCACATCACATTCTAAAAAGTTATTCATGAGGAGAACATTTAAAATCCACCCCAAGAAGAATTATGGAATATATTCTATATTCCTATTAATTGCATTCAAGCACTTCCACAGACCAAGGCCAGTGATTCCTGACTGTCCATGAACCTGACCCACTCTGCCCTCTGACTCCTGTGCCTTCTCTTACGTTTTCCCTCACAGGCTCTGCTAAGAATTTTTACTTTCCTACTTTTTAAGACTTCAGATTCTATATATGAGGAGATTATTCCTCTGTGTATCACTCGTTTCACTTCATGTAGCAATTTTAAATTCAAACATTGTTTCACAAGTAACAAAACTTCCTCCTTCTTGTGATCTAATTGTATTTCCTATTGTGTATTTCCACATTTTTGTGGTATTCATCTGTGCACCCACATTCATTTGAGCATATTCACATTATTCACAATGGCCTATCAGTGGATAAGTGGATAACATGTGTGACCTTTAGAAATTCTTCTCTGTCACCTCACATTTTTACTTAATTATCTGCCTATTTGTTCAATTTTTGAGTGTATCTCACATGATAGTTTCTTCTAGTAGTTGTTAGTAATAAAGTAATAATCTACAGTCAATTTGCTTATACTGTTCTGCACAATGGGGAGAATTAAATTTTATAAAACTGTGTCTTCCATTTTGTTGAAGTCTCAGTGAAAGGAAAACATACTTCAGTTTTGGGGTACTGTTAGCAAAACATATATTTTTAAAAATAACTTTTATGGAAAACTAATGAAATATCAAAAGATAAATTCCTGGAATAATTAGAGTATTTTTTTCAAATGAGTGATTAAAAATCTGTTAAATATATTTTATAACATATAATCATGGTCTTAACCATCCAGCAGAAAAGTGTAACAATGGGGTATAAAAAGTAAAGCTATGTTAATATGCTGAGCTATAAAATGCTCAAATCAACAACTTCAGACATTTGCCAGTTGCGCTGATAACCCACCACTATTATAGATTATTGGACTATATTGGGTTTCTTTGCTGAATTAAAGCACCTACAATATTTGGACTGGCATAAAGTATGAAAAAGTCCTTTAAACACTTCTCCAAATATAAAATCTCTAACAGCAGCAGGAAATCCACCTCTGACAAAACAAAACAAAAAGTGTCATATAGATAAAGGATTGTTCTGTAGGGAAAATTATATATGTATACACTAGGCAAGATGTACAGCTTTCTCTTAGTTCCATGAGAAGAGTGGTTTGTACTAATATTGTTTAGACAAGGTATTATGTCTGCATCTTGTTCTCTGAATAAATACGGTGAACATAAGAATATTTAATGTATTATTACAACTGTCTTACTAACTTGTTTTGAAACTGTTTCATTGCTATTTTATCTTCTTTCTCATTAAAATGAATAAAAAATTAAAAAAAATAAAAAATATCATTTATCTATATATTTGAATCAAATATCTCTTTGTGAACTTTTTGTTTTGGTGGTACTGTGACTGAACTCAGGACACTGCAGTTGCCAGGCAAGCACTTATTCTACTGAACTAACTCCTCAGGCCCTCTTTGTGAATGTTTGAAGGATAATTTTTTCTCAGTAGAATAAATGCTTACCTGGTAATTGCAAGGGTCTGAATTCAATCCTCTGTTTCATAAAAAGAAAAAAAAAATAATTTTTATAGCAAAAGAATAAATGAAGGTTTTTAAAGGTATTAACATTTCTGTAAATTAAGCATTGATATATCATTTTAAAATGTTCTACTTTTGAATTTATAGTGTTATTTGTGGATTATCAATTGTAAGCATAATACATGGCATCTTATCCCTAATACGAGAATATTTTGGATTCTGTTCTCCGTGTTTCTTAATTCTTTTTCACCAAGACAAGTATCAAGGTAGCCATTAAAATTTTGCATTCAAACGAGTATTTTAGAAGCACTTCCTTCATCTGTGTAACAGATACTGATAGCCGGGCATGGTGGCGCATGCCTGTAATCCCAGCACTTGGGAGGCTGAGGCAGGAGGATTGTTGTGAGTTCGAGACCAGCCTGAGCTACAAAGTGAGCTTAAGGCCAGCCTGAACTGCATAGTGAGACCCTGTCTCAAAAAGACAAAAAAAAAAAAAAAAAAAAAAAAGAATGCTATTAGTGGGGCTGGGGAGATGGCTCAATGGAATAAGCACTTCCCTGGCAAGTGCAAGGGCCTGAGTTCAATCCCTGGTTCCAAAAAAAAAAAAAAAAAAAAAAAAAAAAAATACTATTAGTTTTGTTTTTGTTTTTGTTTTTGTCTTTTTGAGACAGGGTCTTACTATGCAGTTCAGGCTGGCCTTAAGCTCACTTTGTAGCTCAGGCTGGTATTGAACTCACAACAATCCTCCTGCCTCAGCCTCCCGAGTGCTGGGATTACAGGCATGCGCCAGTGCTTCAGTAACTGCAACCAACTTGAACCATCAGATATTCACCTAGCAAAACTGGAATTCAGATGGAGTTTCTTGACTCGCACATAGCTCTTTCCATTTTGTGATGTGTCATCCAGTTTCAAGGAACAAGCGACAACATGATTTGCTTCCTTAATGATGGCATGGTTGAAAGCATTAGAGGCGTCTTCCCATTAGCCATCATGTTCTTACAGCACTAGAAAAATTTTTAACAGAAAACTGGTTTGCGAAGCTCATCAAGATGGTAATAAGCTTGCAATTTTTCCACATATAGTGCTCTTTCTAGACTTATAAGTTTAAATGTCAAGCTAAGTATGATTTAAACACAAAAATTAAAAATATTTGTATTAGTATCATTTCCTCTGCTCCTCCCTGCTGAACATATTCAATATTTTGGTCACAATCAAATTTAATCATTCAGAAAGATGTACTTAATATTTTAACAAAATTTTGAACCACTGACACCTCTATAAATTGGAATCAACTTTGGTTGGTATATATTCAATGCTACATGTCACTTAACTTTTATGTTTTTCCTATAATATTTCTAAATAAATATTTAGCAAGATATCATTACTGGTATGTCTTTCATTCAATATATACAAGGGAACTGGAAAAATATGGTATTTTGTATTCTTACAACCTCTAGATGTTGGGGATCAGATTCTCCAAGCTTATTATTTCTGATAATTAATGATTAGATTTTAAATAATTCATATCTAGAATCAATATGCTTCATAAACAACATTAAAAGTTTGAAATTCCTGAATCATTTCATGTAATAAGAACAAAACACATGCTTAATTCTTTCCTATGTGCAGTTCTAAGAATGGGACACATGTATCATGTTCCAAAAAGATGTTTCAGTGTAAATGTTCTCAAAGAATAAAAATAACATTAGTTAGTCATGTCTTAAAAGACAAAGAAAATAAAGTAACAAATTCCTGTAAAGCATTGGAATGAGTATTATATCTCTATTATTATTATTATTATTATTATTATTATTATTTATTTTTATTTTTATTTTCTTGCAGAACCAGGGATTGAACTCAGGCCCTTGCACTTGCCAGGCAAGCACTTATTGTACTAGTCTAGCTTCCTGGCCTCTATTCCTCTATATTATAGATATTAAATAACAAATCAAATTATCCTCAGGGAGTGACATTCAACTGCAAAACTTCTCAATATTTTCTTAGAGCCTCCTAGTTGACAGTGACCACTCTGGACACAGAGAACTTGCTAATGGCCAAGATAGACCATTTCTCTTATAAGCATTCTTTCTAGCTATAGTGGGAAAGAAACTAGAAACATGTAAACAGATTAGCTACCAGGGTAATTTCAGACAGTGATAAATTACCTAAGATAAACAAGACTGCAAACAGAGGATGAGCACACTGTTTGTCATCCCCAGAAATCTCATTTACTTCTGTGCTTTCCCCCACAGTCGTATAATGACTTCTTAGCCAATTCTTATTTCACCCAATACTGACTGCAGATCAAGATAGTGTGATGAGATTGTAGATAGAATTTAGCAAAACAAAATCAAAACTCACTTCAGATAGACTTTCTCTGTAAACATTTTTAGCATCACAACTAATTGTAATTGTGTACACAATACGTTATAATGGCAAAGTCGATATAAGAGATTAAAAACCCTAAGATTCTCACAAGGATCCCTGAAACCAGTGAAGTAAATGTGTTCAGAACTGCGCAGGTGAAGGTGTAGTCTTCAGGAGCTCGGTATGAAGCACTTCTTGGGGTAAAGGGCAAACACTGTGGATTCAGGGAGGAAGGAAGACATTGGTGTCAGAACATACAAGGAATTTCTGAGAATCTTTGTCTCAAAGGAGAGGAGGTGAGGAACACTACAACATAAGCTAAGGCAATTAAGACTTGGCTTAAGTTGTTGCTTAGCACAGAACACATAAGATAGTTTTTGCATCCTGAAGTCAATGAGACTGTAAAGAATGCAAACAGTGATTTGGAAAAAGAAGATAGCAAGTTTGGAGCCTCTGAAATCCTGTAGAACACAAAAAGTGGCCATGCCTGGGAGCACAGGCTGTTCATCGTGGCTGACAGGTGAAATCAATGGGCACTGATGTTAGTTAAATCCTGCATTCCAGTGGTGTGTGTGACAGGTGACAAGGTAACACCAGTTAAAAGGACAAAGAACAAGCAAACAAACAAAACCCGAAATGCAATTCTAGTAACAATTTTTTGGGGGCCGCTCTTTTTGAGACAGGGTCTAACTATTGTTCTGCACTTCAGGCTGGCCTTGAGCTCACCTTGTAGTCCAGGCTGGTCTTGAATTTGCAATGATTCACCTGCCTCAGCCTCCTGAGTGCTGGGATTATAGGCATGTTCCACCATACCTGCCAGTAATGTGTATGTGGCCACTTTTGCTTGGTGGAAACAATGCATAGCAAGTTATTGAAATTATGCTAAATATATGTCATGTCACAATATTACTCAATACTCAATTCATTGCGGTGAAAACAGGGAAAACACAATTCAAATGTAAGAAAGGTCTCTATGTTCTTATAATTGCAACTGCTGACTACCATTATTATTGGCAATGTCACTGATGTGGTGAAGGTACAAAGCACCACAGAATGGGTGTCCCTCCACATGCTGCTAGAATTCAGAAGAACATGTGGCTTAGGCAGGAAATACTGGGTTTCTTTGCTCAGAAGCAATTACGTAAATTAGTTGTAAAATGCATATTAGATTTTGAAATGTTTCTAAAAATTCTTGGTAAAAATTTATAAAAGTATAATTATGTAATTATATATCGTTGGATATAATTAAAAGAAGAGAAGAGGGGAGACAGGAAAGGGGGAGGTATTAAAGAAAGAAGGAAAGAAAAAGAGAAAGGAGACTGTGTGTAAGTGAGAAAAAAGTGTAATTGGACTTATGGCCAGAATATATTTATTTGCAGTATATTGTCCTGTAGAAGAATTATTTTTTAGGGAAAATATAAATAACATATTACATCCATATGCTGATTTTAGTCAAACCTCCTAAAATCTGGCTTTATGCTTAAGCATTTGCAGTAGGATATTTAGAATACCAATCCATAATACGATCACAGCAAGCTTTCTTCAGAAGTCTCTACAGTAATCACTCCCATTTTCCATACGGCAACTTTAAAGGTAAGATTTTATATTTCATTTATTTTTATAATGTCATGGACTCTAGGTAGTCCACATCATTAATTTAATAACACTTTTGGAGAAAACGACACACCGTACATTAAACATTAAGACATTTCTTTTTTATTAATTTAACACATCATTGATTTGAATATTAACTTTGAATACACAAATATAATTTTATACATGAATGTAATGGCTTTAAATTTTATATCACAGCAAAGTAGACTAAATCTGTACAAATCTGTATTACTCTTTCTCATTCTATTTAATCATCATCATTATTATTACTAATGTTCATTAGTTTTGGGTCTCACGAGACAGCTCAGACTCCTAGCGATCTGACTGTTTTCAGCACCCTCAGCACTGGTATTTCAGGTGTGTCACCACACCCAGTGTCCTGGCCAGCTCAGCACGCCCGGGGCGGGGCCTGCATGGCATATGGTGCTGGGGATCAAACCTTGGTCCCTGTGCTTGCCTAGGCAGGTTATTAGTTTACTGAGCTATCTCACTGGCTCTAAATATAAGCAATTATTGTAAAATTGTCACATAAGTGTTTTTCAAGTGTCTTTCAGTTACTCTATATTTTACATTATGATTTTTTCAAAACCAATTTAAATCATATTTGTATAACCACAGAGCATGAATATAGGTTCACATACTTACTTTAATTTTCTTTTTGTATCTCCAATATAATGGAGTACATATTATTTTTTTCTGTTTAAATGTTATTTATTGTGTTACATTTTATTAACCCACCCTCTCATTAATGAATATTTATGTAAATTTATAATATTTTGCTGTTATAAACAACATTTTTCATACGTGTAGAGAGAGAAACGGCCTACTGAAAATTTGTTCTTCTACTTACAAATTGATCTACTGAAAACAATGATTCACAATCCTTGTCAACACTTGCTATAAACGATCTTTTTTTCTGTTTTTGTTAACACAGGCTTCCTAAGTACAAGTAAAACTGATCAATTTGGCACACAATTATTTATGTTTCCAAGCATCTAGATTTTTTTCTTTTCCATAGATTGCCTCTTTATCATGGACCATTTTTAAGTGTAAAATTATCATTACATGTATGTTGATACTTGTAGCTTCATGTGTTTTTATGAAAGACAACTTAGTCCCAAAATGTGGCAAATATTTTCTTTTAGTCTGTCATTTACCTTTTAATTATTTCTATTATACTTTGCTGATAAGGATATTTGAAGAAACATTTAATTTGATGAAATGAAATTCATCAATACACTTTTGGAAATAATCTCTTTTTTTCTTAAGCAGATTTTCCCACCAGAAGGTGCTTTTTTAAAAATATCTCTTCATATATTTTGTTAAAACTCATTTTAAGTATGTATGTTTAAACCATCTGGAATTTTTTTGCATACATGTTTTGACACTGGAATTTTATTTTCACAGCCCTATTTTAGAACTAGTCTTTCCTTTGCTGTCCCTTTTTAAATTACCACATCTGCAGAAAGCCAAATGTCCACAGTCCATAAACCTCTTTCTAGATTTTGCTCTGTCTTTGGCTCTGCCAAATCACACTGTTTAAATTACTGTATATTTCAATATGTCTTGATATTTGGTATGATAATTTTTTTATTCTTATTTCTTTTTTCTTTCTTGGATTGCATATTAAAATTTTAGTGAATTTCATGATTAGTTTATTGGCTTCCATGAATAATCACTCAAATGGGGGCTTGTACCACATTTTTGTGTAATTTAAGCTTCTGTGAGATATTTTAATATAATAAATATTCTTTGCTCCTAACTTGCTGTAGCTAGTTTTCAAATCTTATCGATGGACTTCTCTTATTCTGATACATGCCAGTTACTTCTGTAACCAGTAGAAGTGTAGCTCTGGGAAATAAAACAAAAGAAAATTGAGGAATACATAAACAAACAAATCTATGCCACAACTCCGTGTTTACCCTGATGGGAGCACACTGACAACAACAACCGAAAATAATCAAGGAACTTCACGAAACGTTATTGTTTTCAACTCTACGAGCAAAGTAAAACTGGGCAAGATGTAGAGGGAACACACAAGTAGAGATCAAGATTGCAGTCTTACACGGGTGATGAGGGAAATCCAAGGACTTTAGCAGACACCTGAATTGTGAAAGCAAACTATATATGTATTGAAGGAATGGTTTTTCTAGAAATGGGGAGCTATGATATATAGCCTCTTGGGGAAGAAAATACTTGTCTTGTTAAAAGAAATTTGAGACTCTGGTGAGACTGAAATAGACCACAAAAAGAGAAGAGACACAGGAGATGAGATCAGAACAGAAGTTGTTGGGCAAATTGTGTAAGATTTTTGGAAATTTTAAGGTCTTAGGGTTCTGTTTCAAATGAGATGTCAAAAGCTATTTGAACTCCCCTTCTTTAAAGAACAACTAGCTATTTTGCTAATAATGAAATAACAGAAAGCAATAGATAAAAGATAAGAGCTGTCTGCAGTTGCAGCTACATGCTAGGCTAAGGCAGGAAGACCACAGAAAATCTAGCCTAGCAACGTGTTGATACTACATCACAAATACAATTAGATCTAATCTAGTAAAAAGAAATACAACTAGTAAAGCTGCATAGAAGTAGTATCAGTGACTAATTATGCTGCCTTGAATCAGAATGATAGCAGCAGAGTTATGAGAAATTATTTTATTGCAAACTAATTAACAGATTGTCTTAGGTTTTCAAGGAAGGAGGTCAGGACAACTTTGAGCACACTGGCCTCAGTAATTAGACCACAGTGTTCCTGGTGGCTCTGCTGAGGAAGACTGCAGGGAACATAGCTCAGGGCTGAAGAACGCCCTTAGAGACACAGGGATGAGGTCATTCCACTTTGCTTTTTAATTCATTAAAGTCGAAGCCTACAGTCGACTTTTTGAGATTAAATCTGGCTATATTTCATAATACCTGATTCAGTTTGCCAGTTGAATCTTAATTCTTCCTTGAATGTTGTTCATATTGTGGGTAAATATTAAAAATAATATCCACTGCTTATACAACACTTATAAATGGCTATTTCTACAGAATAATTCAGTCAATATTCAAAGCAGCTGTACAAGGAAGTTATTATTATTACAACTATTATTAATAATAACTATGTTGTACAGATGAAAAAGCAACGTGTAACACTGAGTAGATTTTTCAACATCGTCTGGTGGTAAGGAGCCTAGTAAAGATTTGAAAAAAAAAAAAAAAAAAAAAAAAAAAAAAAAAAGAAGAAAAAGAAGATTTGAAACTAGGCAATTTAGATCCAGATTTAAGTGATTAATTTTAACTACTGTTCTATATTATTGAGTCTGATGGACTTGAATTTCTTTTTATATTTTTATAGCACTAATTTCTTTTCCTTGATTCAATGGGTTAGTTATAATTACAAAAGAATAATGGGACATGAATTGTCATTCTTTTTGTGAGATGTTTCTTTCAACTTAAGAAAGTATACTTTTATGTTCGATTCTCAATGATTAAATGATCAAATAGTTAAGAATTGTCTGACTTTTGCACTTACAAAGTTAATAAGATATTTTCTCCTTTTGTCTATTAATGTACTAATGTAATAATAAATTGCACTAGTATAAATAATAGTTGCATCCTGGGATTTAACTTAGCAGTAACTAAAATGTGTTTTGTCATCTTACTGAATGTGCTATTTTATTTAGGAGTTTCTCTGTGTTTTAGAGTCATGTAATGAATGTGGACATTCATTCTTCTCTGTTCCCTGTTCTTATTCAGAAAGCATTGCATCAATTTATCCCTGAATTAGTCCTGGTCTAATGTCATATAAAATGCTGACTCTTTGATACATATTTATTTATAGTTTCCCTTGAAATTATCAATTTTCCTTGGAATAATATTTTTATTTATAATTTAGGAGAATTCACTTTGTTTTTATTTTAAATTTTGGTTTATGAAATTACTTAGAAGTTTATTGATGCTACATAAAAGGATTTATGTTATATACCTAATTATGAAAGCTTTTATTCTGAATAAAAGGTGTACTATAACTACATGTGATTTTTATTCTTCATAATTTTCTCAAAGATTATTTTATCACTGATTCAGAATTTACTTTTAATTATGCAACTTTACCTTTCTTCCTTCCTTCCTTCCTTCCTTCCTTCCTTCCTTCCTTCCTTCCTTCCTTCCTTCCTTCCTTCCCTTCCTCCCTTCCCTCCCGCCTCCCCTCCCTCCCTCCCTCCCCTCCCTCCCTCCCTTTCCCTCCCTCCCTTCCTTCCTTCCATTTTCATTCTCTTGTACTTTTCATGGTGATATTGACAGTACCTCACAAATGCTAAGCAAACATTACCCCGAGCTACTCCCCAAAACACTTAAAAATAAAATAAAAACTATTACAGTTCCCTTCTCATTAACAGATTTTATATGTACAGCAAATGCAGCAGCGCTGGTTCTGGGCTTCCAAGGGGTTGTCTTGTGCTCTATCTAGCATTCCTGAAGTGTGCTGCTCTTCTGGGCTTGCAGGAGGGTGGTGACCTCCAATTGACATCATTGTTCTCTAGTTGGTTATCACTTCCTTGTGGGAATCTCAGTTCCTGTTTCTTGTAGACATGAGGTAAATATCTTGTAAATACAAGTTCAATGTAAGCACCATTTACGTCTGTGCATCCGGCTACTAGCTCACAGCCTGACTGTTCCCACCAACATTAAGCATCATCGAAGATCAATCGGATATTTTTGGACAGTACACGACTCCATTCAGACTGATTACATTTATTTCCCTTTCAACAAATTTAGATTAGGGATGGATGCTTGTGTTCCGCTGAAACACAGAGATTCATGAGGATTTCAAATTTCAAATAATATTGGAGCACTTGCTTCTCTCTCTCTTCTCTTGGTCTCTCTTTATAAAGGAAGATAAAACATTAACATACTTTTTTCTAAATATGTATATATATATATATATATATATATATATTGATGGTGAAGGAATCAATGTCAAAGAGAGATGAATTAATCAGTTGCACAGAGAAGCAGAAATGAAAGCAAAATCAAGCTCTCAAGAGGTCAAGCACTTGTAGTTGGTCATTACCATGGACCAGGTATTCTTAACCTCAATTGTGCAAGAGAATAGATGATTGTAATTTATTCCTGATTTATATCACTTATAACCCAAATAAATTCAAATAATTTCATGATCACTATCTGTTGTAGTTATTTTAAATTATAGTTTTAACTTATGAGTCTATGTCGTTTCACTTTTTTCTCCTCACTTGTTCATTATGTTTCCTATAAATTAGTTTCATGGGACAAAGTTCAGCTCTGATGGTTCCTGTATGCAATACATGATTCAGACACAAGAATATCTTGTGACATTTAAAGTACTGTAGCATAATCCAAGCGCTTTGCATTGGAATTAGGAAGATATATAAACAACCCATTTATGTTGTCTAGCAGGTTTCAAGAAAGTTTCTGTGCAATATTGATATTTTTATAGTACATATTTACTGAACTTTTTGTGATTCTGTTTTTTCTTTGGCATCTGCTTTAAATGTGGGAGCATGTTGTTACAGGAGAAGCATGCCTAGTAACCCTTAACGTAATTTCCCATTCTCTGGCTCTCTTGGTTCCTGCATGTGGCCAGTCCTGATACTGACCTCACACAATCATCTTCTGGTACACAGAGTTGCAAATGACCCAGCTCAGCTCACCTACTGCACAGCCTACAGGATCTGAGCAGTGATTCTGTAGTGGCCAATTTCCTACACTGCATGACCTCTAAAACCCATGTCTCAACAAGGAGAATGTGCTGCAGAGAACCTGATTGGGTTAAGTCCTGGGCTTCAGTAAATGTCTCATTCCCTGGATCCTTCTCTCTCTGTCTCTGGACCCATTGGATGAGCACACTGTCCCCATTCTGATCCTGCACTGCATACTTTTTTCTTGGGGACCCATGGGTAATAAACTGCTTGGTGCATCATGTTATTTTGTCATGCCCTTTCCTGTGTCTCTTACCGCTTTGACACACAAGGGACATTCTTCTTGGTTTTTTTGCCACACATAAACTGGACACACATCAAGTGACAGGCACAAGGGCCTCTGCCTGTATAAAAAAGTTTCCTGAGAGAGAGCTAGCTAAGTATAGGTCACACTTTAAGTCACTGCTCAGATTCAAAAGCACTCTGCAAAGATCTCACTGACAATAATTATGACAAAGCCCCAAGAGCCCAGTTAGAGTAGAATTAGAGTTTTGAAATCATTTTCCATTCAGAGACCTCAAGACCATATTAGGAAGATACATAAAACACTTGAAGATAATTTCAGTTCAAGGAAGGATCTTACCTTAAATCAAACTGTTTCTGTGCTGCCAATAAAAATAATTCAATAAACTTGACAAGTAGGTCAGCAGCACCACTTCAGAACTGCTAAGTTCAGCCATGTACACATAATGTGAGACTCAGAAATCAAATATGCTCTCCTTCCATAAGTCCAGAGATTCTTCTGACATTAATTTCCAGTCACGTCATGATTTCAGAATCTTTGAACTGTGGAGAAAAGGAAATATGTTTAGACTTGTGAATATACGTTAGCATTTTAGAAGGCCCAGAATAAATACCTATTAGCCTAATTGCCAATTAATATAATTAAGATAAACTAATTTGAGAAATTAAATTCTATGCTTACAAATTACTACTCACAATAAAATACTGTGCTTTTCTGATGTAATTTGAAAGGAAAATACGTATTTTTAGTAGTTCTACTACCATTAGAAGTTAGTCATATTTAAAATTACTCAAAATTAACATCTTCACTTTCTCATTAGTTGTCAGTTCATTTTCCTCTTAAGAATTCAGCAAGTTAAGCACATCAAACCAGTAGTCTTTGTTCTTCAATCAGAATTAATCATTGCACGTGGTGCAGAGGCGGGTAAGTGGCCAATTGTAAAGCTATATATAACCCTCTCTTCTCAAGTTCATTTTGTTCTCTCTCCCACAACTTTTAATTAGCTCAGTTTAGGATGTCTCAGTTTTCTTCTCTATTTTCCGATTATATTACTTGACATCCCTTTGCACTTGTCCTGTCTCTCTAGGATGACATATTTATTTACCTTTCATGATGCTTAGGTAATGTGAAAATGGATTTTAACATATTTCTAAAAATTATACACTTATTTATCTATTTATTTGGTACAGGGTCTCACTATGTAGCTGGGGCTCCTACTGATACTACTGTCTCAGCCTCCCTAGCACGGGGATTATAGTCCTGCATCACCATGCTCAGTCTCAGGGGCTGGCTCAGCACACTTAAGGTTTAGGTGTTATCAAGGATGCCCTACCAGGGATCAAAGCTGGGTTCTTGTGCTTGCCAGGCAGGCACTTAGACTGCTGAGCTATCTCCCTGGCCCACGCTGACTCATTTTAATCCTTCAATGATTCCAATGTTGTCATTCTTTTGTTTTTTCTGTTTAACAATATCTACACTGAAAATCATTGGTTTTATAAAATCGATGCTTGGAATGACAATTATATTTATTTTACCATGCTTTTATTTTGCTTTTGTTTTAAAGATCCTAATCTTCATCTTGTAAATATCAGTTATACACATGACTTCCTATCTACTTCTCTTGCACCCCAGCTTTTCTGACAACCACTTAGGCATGGCCATGTGCCTATAGTATGAATAGTGAAATGTGAGCCGTGTGATGAGCTGCTCTTCCCACGTCATCAGCCTTGATATCTCCCTGAGGCTTTCATGTCTCACACTCTGAAATGCACATGTGGTAGACAGGTGCAACATTAAGATGGAAGTGTTTCAGTCACTTTTCTCTTGTTGCTGGCACAAATACCCAACACTCAAAATTAATAAAAGAAAGGGTAATTTAGCTCACAGCTTGTGGAGGTTTCGGTCCTTACTCAGCTGGCTCCCAGGCAGAGTGACACATGGCACAGGGCAGCAGTTCGTGGGTGTGGCAAACAGCAAACCAGCAAGAGCAAAAGGGAGGAGCAGCAGCAGCAAGGGCAACAGAGAGCAAGTGTGTCTCCCTTAAGTCGCATTCAGGCTTCCTCCCCAAGGCTGGGTGCAGTACTCACACATAATCCCAGCTGATCATGAGCTAATCACAAATTCTAGAAGTCTAACCCACGACTGCATGGGGCACTGGGGGGACAACTAGACACAACCATAGCAACAAAGGTGTAACAAGATTCAGTTTTATGCCCTTAATGAGCTGATGAATGAATATTTTATATTTTGTAAATGTGTAAGTGAAAAACAGTAACTTTCAGTTTTATTTGAATAATGAGTATTGAGATTCTTTACCTGAGTGATTTAAGCTGTACTACGATAATATGGTTGGTTTCACAAGGAATATGGAAGTCACAGAGTATTTGAAATAATTTCTTTCTTTTGCAAGAATTTTTAAGATAGGGACTATGAAAATTGTAAGGTGGTTTGCTTTCATATCTTCAAACATTTGCAAGCCATATTTCATACCTGAGAAGATATGTATTAAGCATAAATGCATCTCATCGCTTTAGTTTGGATCATTTTCAAAGTGATGAATCAGTGCAAACAAAGTTATTTTTCTTTGTAAGCAATTAAAATTTGAACATGTATAAAACTCTGTATAATTTTAGCTTATTTCAATAAATTAAAAATACTTATTATATCATTAAATATTTGAAATTCTGGGAAACTACTTGATTTAATAAATTATGCATATCTAATAAGTCAGTTGAGGGAGTAATGGGAAAATAGAAAAAAATCTTTAATTAAATAAGAGAAGGTAGGAGCCAGGTAGACAGCTCAGTGGAATAAGCGCTTCTGTCCTGGCAAGCGCAAGGACCTGAGTTCAATCCCCTGTTCCACCAAAACAAACAAAAAAGAGAGGGTAGAAAAACTGAAAAATGGATTATTGAAGATCAAGTCATACTTACCAACAAGAAACTAGATGATTGCACCCTAAAAAATAAGACAAAGATATTTCTGCTCATTGCTTCTATTGACAAAAGTATTGACAATTCTATACAGTAAAATAGAAGAAAAGGAATTAAAACATAAAAATTAGAAATAAAATTCTCTTTGCCAATGGACAAAGGATATTTTAGAGTTTGTTAATTAAAAAATAATATATGCACACAAAGTCACATAGGAGATCATAGCAAAATCAAGGACTTTCTGGATATGATATTGGAAAGTTAAAAACTTAATGTTATTTACATTAGCTTCAACCAAAAAGAAATACTTAACTATAAATCTGACAAAACATACTAAAAAACGTCCAGCAAATTTGATAAAAGAAATTAACAATTGAATCAACAAGGGGATATTTCGTAATCACGACTGGGAAAAGTTAACAATTTTTAGTTTTCAATTTTTCTGTAATTGGTTTATAGATGTAATGAAATCTTCATAATACAATCAAATTGCCTGTAAGAACCAATTATAAATGAATAGAAGAAAAAATCTATGAATACACTATGGAAGAATAAAAAGTTACAAGACAGTTCTTCTAGGTTTGAAATGAGTTCCTTAGTAGAATATCAATTTTGTGTTAGTGATAAACCAGACAAAATAGACCAATTGAACAGAATAGGTTTATCAATTCACGTATTGTTTAGTAATTTTGACATGCTAACCAAATAAATTCAATGGAAATATCATAGTCTCTTCAATGAATCATTACAGTGAAATTTGTTATCGATAAGCTACATAAATAAGACATACTGGGATAGACTTTATGTCTTTCACATAAATGGTATCATAAATCACAGATCCATTGCAAAACACAAACTTTTAACATATATTTGATACAATGTAGTAACATAAATAAGTGCACTTAAATGCCACTGAACATTGACCTTAAAACTAAATGTACAGTCTGTAAAAAAAGAACAAAAGTTATACTAAATTCTACCTTTGAAAATATTTTCAGAGAACAAAGAGCCAAGGCATAGAAAATGTTGCTAAATTTATATCTGGGAAATGATTAGTATGGACAGCATACAAGGCACTGTGAAAGATCAACAATAAAAAGAAATCTTAATTCAGTAATGAAGCAACAATCTGAAAAGTCATCTCACAAACAAGTATGCAGATGATGTGTCATCACATGAAGAAATAATATCCTTCCTCTGTTGTGAATTGTTAATGAGAACAAACTACCGTTGTACCTTTGTTACATGAGTCCAAGCCCAACAGACAGCATGGAATACTGGCAGAAGTGAGGAACAGTAGGAAATTTCATTCATTGCTTGCTAGTGGGAAGGAAGAGTGGAACAACTACTTTGAAAAACAATTGGATGACTTCTTACAAAGCTAATAATGGTTTTCTTATTACATATAGTGACCAAAATGCTAGGCACTATCCTAGGTAGGATTGGAAAAAACATATGCCCATGCCAAAATTTACACATAAAATTTTACAGCAGTTTGGTCCTAGTTGCAAAATTTGGTAACAAGGGATTCATTATCATATGAAAAGAAAAATAGTGATGATTTTTTAAAGATTCATTTATTTATTTGTTATAGGTTCTTGCTTTGCAGCTTGGACTCCTACTGATCCTCCTGTCTCAGCCACCCCATGCTGGGATTACAGGTGTGGGCCACCACACCCAGTCTCAGTGGCTGACATACTGCAGGACCAGCCTGGCATGCAGTACCAGTGATTGAACTCAGGTCCTTGAGCTGGCTAGGCAGGTGCACAAACCATTGAGCTATCTCTCAATCACAAAATAGAGATGATTGCATTCAAAAAGTCCACAAAACTGTGGTGTTTGTTTTATAAAATAATAAAATATTGTTACATTTCAAATTTTATCTGAAGTCGTGCACCTACAATATTTGAATGGCAATAGAACACACATCTCTGACAAAACTAAACAAAAAAGGGGGATATAAATGAAGGACCATTTTGTATTGAAAAAAATATCTGTGTCTATACAAATTATTTAGGTATACAGCTACTTTCTCTGAGTTCAGTGACAAGATTTGCACTAATAGTGTTTAGACAAGATATCATGTCTGCATCCTAAACTATGAAAAACTACTATGAAGACAACAATATACAATGTTTTGAGTATTGCAAGTGTCCTACTCACCTGTTTTGAAACTGTCTCATTGTCATTTCTTTCTGAATAAAATTAATTTTAAAAAATATAACTAAAATGCTTTCAGAAAAAACCAAAAAACTTTTAGTGACATTACTGTTTACATATACTAATAAAATGCTTAGTTTTGCTTTTGTTCTGCTTGGAAAATTTAATGACTTATTTTTCATAGAAATAATATTGCCAAAATATGTGCCTTCAGTTATTTCTTTATCTTTTTGATGAAGCCTGGGAAAGCTGAGGTAGGTAGATCACTGCATGCTCAAATCTAGTCTGAGCTACATAATGAGTTCAAGAAAGCACACGTTGAGCAAGAGCCATCACAAAGAAAATGATGATAAGAAAACAGGTGTTAAAATGTATGAAGTCATACTGAAGAAATCTAACAAGCACATTCAATTTCAAAACAGAAGTCCAGGTGAGACTTTAAGGCAAACGATTTCAACAAAATTAAAATTAAAATGCTAGATAGAATACTGTGTGCTTGATGTATGACAATCCCAAAAAAGGAGCATGTGATGAATTTTAAAGAGATTTTTTTTTATTTTCACAAGTGACATGCAAATAGGAACCCTCTCCGCTGTGCCCTTTTTCTCTTCCACGGCTGACCCTTCTCCACACACTCACACTAACCTGCTTTTGCCTTGCTTTTGTCCTCTCTGCCTTGACCACCTTCACATCAGGCTTCCTACTGGCCTTGGTGGCTTCTCAGACCTTGCTGTGTATGTTGGAGAGAGCAAAACTATTTTGTTTTTCTTCATAAGGAACATAAAACACTATCTCATACTTTTTGAATATTTTCATGTGTGTGGGTTTGGGAAAAGGACAGAGAGAATCTGTAAAAATTAGGTTGAATCATGCGTACAAAATAATGCTGAGGACCTCTAGTTGAAAATATCCGTATGGGAGAAATTTGGAGAGTCCAATCCGTGGATGCAGCCTTTGGGAGTGAATATTTAGGCCAAGTATGTTTGTCACGGAAGGAATGTTGTGTACTTTGATTTGAAATCTTTGTGTGTGAACTTTTTGTCTAGCCATCCTTCAAATCATTCCTAACACAGTACTTAAACCTCAGTGAAGATTTCATTTTCCAACTTCTACTCAAAGACATGAAGATGGTGTTGACCGTGTCCTGTTTTCTACAAATATTCACATCCCCCTTTTGTCATATAATTTTGTGGCCATCTTTCTTCAAAGGTCAAAATTACTGATGATTTTGTTTCATCTTCCTGCCCTTATGCTTAATTACAGAATAGGCTAATAAATCCATCAGACTCTATCTGACATGTGCTTATCAAAGTACTCGCGGGGGAGCAAAGTGGCAGTGACTGTTTTCATCACAGCTCGGGTTTTGTTTTCTTACGACTTAGTTGTAAGCCCATTTTGGGCAGAAGCCTTACAGAGTTTGAAGACCACTGAACATTCCATACAATGCTTGGAGTACAGGCAGTTCCTACCTCAACATTTCCTGAATGACTTATCAAGGTACAGAAAAGCTACTCAGTAATAGCAATTAACCTCTCTGATTCTGGATGCTGCACCAAGAAAGAGGTTGAAAAAAAGAATCGAGGGAGATTTCTGATTTTGAAAGAAAGAGAGATGACACATTTAAGAGTCAGCCTGCTTGTGAGCAATTGCAGAAATGAAGGTGCTTAGCTTATATTGTTTATTTTTTTTATTTTTTAATCTTTATTTATTTATTTATTTATTATTTTATTGAAGTACAAATATCAATGAGACAGTTTTAAGACACTTTACCAGGACGGAGTTGATGAATTATTACATTGCAAACTGTTTTCATAATATTTTGGTATCGTACAAGGTGCAAACATGATATTATACTTAGAGATATTATTATAGCAGATGTCTCTTATCAGTAAATTAGAGTGTAGCTGTTTACGTATCTTATTTTTTATACCTGAATTATATCAAAGATTCAATAATTAATACTTTCCAGCATGTCTTTTTCATAGTGGTTGTCCATAGTACTAGAAGCTGATATGATATCCTGTCCAACCACCATCAGTGCAAATCTTGCCTCTCAGAATTATGTAGAAGCACAGCATTATCTATCCAACTGTACTGTCCATACACACACATCATGATTCTTCCTTTCTACATCTGTCAAAGATGGGCACTCCATTGTCCTTAAACCAATTTAGGTGCCTGAACTCAAAGACACAATCCAACACAGTCCAGCATTCCACAACAATAGTGAGTTATCTGAAGAAGTTGTCGACCACAGCCCTTTACAGCTCAACTTATTATTATGTTTCTGCATTGTATACTTCATTTTTATACTTTTCTGCATGATGGTTGAGACCTAGATAGAGCAAGACCTATATAACAAAACATGTAGTTTTTGTTTCTTATGAG
The DNA here is from genome assembly GCA_004027165.1 of Ctenomys sociabilis. Lineage (NCBI taxonomy): Eukaryota > Metazoa > Chordata > Mammalia > Rodentia > Ctenomyidae > Ctenomys > Ctenomys sociabilis. The sequence goes on from PVKA01010036.1 coordinate 60,923, forward strand.
GTCAGTGAAGTCCCATCAGGGTTTATCTTGCAATCCTGTAACTTATTCTGTAGATCCTTTGTCTGTGTCATCCATGTGGATGAGTCATGGCCAATGCTTGACCAGTTTGCTCTCTGTGAGAGCCTGAGAGAAAGTCTTCTCTCCATGTGACTCCCCGCAGGAACACCTAAGAACTTCAATCTCTTGCTTCTCTGGCTCCATAATCTCCTTTTTCAGAAAATTTGGGACTCAACTGAGATCTATGATGTTACAGTACAGGTTCTCCTATGTCCTGAGTCTTCGCTGACATTGAAAGGCTAGGGACAAAATGTTGGCTGGCCTTGTGGGTCTTCTATTTCTCCAGTTTTGATCTGTGAAATTTGGTTGTTAACCATCCAGAAGAAAAGCTGATTAGTACCCTGCACTATGTTCCATTCACTTTGCCCTACCTGGCTCAATTATTATTTTTGTACATTTCTATTTGTATTTCTTCTTTTCACATATTATACTAAGGAGACTATATGATATTTGCACAAGTGTGTCTAGATTTTTTCACTTACGAGTATATGTTCAAGTGGCATCCACTTCAATACAAATGTTTCAAGCTTATCATTCTTAATAGCTGAGGAATGCTCCATTATATATAAATACGACATTTTTTTCCACCATTCCTCATGTGATGGATATCTTGGTTGTTTCCAAGATTTTGCTATTACAATTGTGCTGCTATAAACATAAGTACACAAATATCACTATGATGTAATGTTTTCAATTCCTCTGGGAAAATTCCCTTAGGGGCATAGCTGGCTTGAATGGGATTTCTAGTCCTGCTCTTTTGAGGAGTCTGCACACTGACCTCCACAATGGTTGTACCAGTCTACATTCCCAACAGCACTGGAGAAGTGTTCCCTTTTCCCCACAACTTCTCCAACATTTGCTGTTGGTTGGTTTCCTTATGATAGCCATTCTTTCTGGAGTGAGATGGTATCTCAGTGTTGTTTTTATTTGAATTTCATGAATGGCTAATGATGTGGAGCATTTTTTTTATATATTTATTTGTGTCTTTAATTTCATCCTCTGAGAAGTGTGTATTCATCTCAGATGCCCATTTCTGAATTGGGTCTTTAAATTGGAGGGCCGTGTTATATCCTAGTTCTTTATCTATTCTAGACAGCAGACATTTGTGTGATTGCTTATTAGTTAGGATGTCTTCAAAATTTGTGGATTGTCTTTTTACTCTGTTCACAATTTATTTGATGTGCAGAAATTCCTCAAGAAGAGTTGATCCCTTAGGAACTGGGGCAGAGAAGGTAGCTCAGTGGAATAAGCGCTTCCCTGGCAAGCGCAAGGGCCTGAGTTCAATCCCCGGTTCCGAAAAAAAAAAAAAAAAAAAAAAAAAAAAAAAGAACAAGAAGAGTTGATCCCAGTTGTTGATTCTTTCAAGTGCTTCTCATGCAAATATATGTTTGTTCATGAACTCTGTCTTCAGGAGTTCCTCCTACTTTCTAATCCAGGAGATTGAGTGTTTCTGTTTTAATGTTTAAATCTTTAATTGATTCTGATTTTAACTTAGTGGGTAGTGATAGAGCTGAATCATGTTTTAGTTTTCGGCATGTAAAAAATGAAGTTTTCCAGCTTCATTTGTAAAAGAGGCTATCTTTCTTCCAGTGAGTAAGTGTGGCCCTTTTGTCAAAGATCAGATGGCTGAGTATGTTCGTAGATGCTTCTGCACTTTCTAATCTATGCCACTGATCCTCAGGTATGTTTCATTGCCTTTACCATGTTGATTTTATCACAGTGGCTTTGTAGTATAATTTCAAGTCAAGAATTGTGATGCCTCGTGTCTTGTCTTTATTGGCAGAGTTCATCAAATCCTGCATGAAAACAAAATTCCAGCCCAGACTATTATACCCTGAAAAACTCTCTTTCAAGTTTGATGGAAATACTTCCATGACAAAGAATAACTAAGGAACTTCATGATGACAAAACCATCCCTTTATAGGCTGCTGAAAGATGTTCTAGAGAGAGACCACAATGACCAGAACTCCAGAATGAGGATGGAAGAAACCTGCTAAACAGGACAGACAATTAAACACAGGTTGCAAAGGAGCAAACAACACTAGGTAAATATCATGACAAACATAAGTCAACGCATTTCATTTATAACCATCAAGTGAACAGAGTCAATTAACAAATTAAGAGTAATAGACTGGCACAGTGGATGAGGAAACAAAATCCAACAATATGGTTTTGCAAGAAACACACTTACCTCAAAATTACATTCATAGGCTCAAAGTCAAAGGACGGTAAACAATATACATGCCCCAACACCTCAGAAAAAAGCAGGAGTAGCAATTCTGTTCTCAGACAGTCTCAACTTCAAACCAAGAAGGATCAAACGACACAAAGAAGGCCACTATATATTGGTCAGGGGAAAAATTCAAGAGCAAGAGGAAACACTCATAAATATCTATGCACCAAACACAGGAGCACACAACTATGTAAGACAAATTTTAATGGACATGAAAAGCCTAACATCTAAGACCACAGTCTTAACAGGATACCTTAACATCACCTTATCTCAAAAAGATAGATTAACCAGACAAAAAATTAGAAAGAAAATAGCCGAACTAAACCAGAGCTTGAAACAAATGGACCTGGTGGACATATACAGAGTGTTCCACCCAGCCACAGCTGAATACACATTTTTTTCAGCTTTACATGGGTCATTTTCCAAAGTAGACCACATACTAGTCCAGAGATCATGCGTAAGTATATTCAAGGAAACAGAAATTATCTCATGCATATTATCTGACCACAGTGCAATAAAACTGGAACATAAATGACAAAAGAAACCAGGAAAACCCACTAAATTCATGGAAACTAAACAACACCCTACTCAGTAATCAATGGGTCACAGAAGAAATTCAACAAGAAATTCAACAATATCTACAATTCAATGATAATTCAAGCACAACTTACTGGAATTTATGGGATGTGATAAAAGCAGTTCTTAGAGGGAAAATCATAGCTATGAACTCACACATTAGGAAAACAGAATGGAAACAAGTTAGCACCCTAATGTTGCACCTCTGCCAACTAGAAAAAGAAGAGTAAACAAAACTAAGAGCACAAAGACCAGAAGAAATCATAAAGGTTAGAGCAGAAATTAATTCAATTGAGATGAAGAAAACAATTCAAAGAATCCACAAATCAAAAAGTTGATTCTCTGAAAGACAAAATAAAGTAGATAAGCCTCTAGCCAACCTCATAAAAAGAGACAAGAAAAAATTAAAGTACATGAATTAAGGAATGTAAAGGGTAAAATAACCACAGACCCAGCGGAAATTCAGAAGATTATCAATAGATACTTTGAGAATATTTATGCTCACAGAATAGAAGATACAGAAGAAATGGACTGATTTCTTGAAAGGTACAAATTATCAAAACTGAACCAAGAAGATATAACAACTCTCAATAAGCCATTAACAGCCAACGAAATATGAAATGTAATAAAAAGCTGACCGACAAAGAAAAGTCCAGGCCCTGATGGATTCACAGCTGAATTCTACAAGAAATTTATAGAAGATATAATCCCTACACTCCAGAAACTTCAATGAAATTGAAAATGAAGCAGTCCTCCCCAAATCATTTCTGGAGGCAAGTATAATACTGATTCCAAACCAGGGAAAGACGCAGCCAAAAAGGAGAAATACAGGCCAATCTCCCTCATGAATATGGATACAAAAATTCTCAATAAATCCTGGAAAATAGAATACAGCAAATCATCAAGAAGATCTTACACAATGACCAGGTAGGATTCATCCCAGGGATGCAAGGATGGTTCAATATTCGAAAATATATAAATGTAATACACTGTAGTAATAGAGTGAAATCGAAAAACCACATGATCATCTCAATTGATGCAGAGAGAGCTTTTGACAAAGTCAAACACACATTCATGTTCAAGGTCCTACAGAAAATTCGAATAGATGGATGATAAAAGCCATCTATGACAACCCAAAAGCTAATATGATTTAAATGTGGAAAAATTGAAATCTTTTACTCTTAAATCAGGTAAAGACAAGGCTGTGCTTTATCACCCCTCCTATTCAATATAGTCTTGGAATCATTAGCAACAGCCATTATAAAAGAGGGAGAAATAAAGGGAATAAGAATAGGTAAAGAAGAAGTTAAATTATCACTATTTGCAGATGACATGATACTTTACTTGGAAGACCCCAAAAATTCCACCAAGAAACTGCTAGAACTGATATGGAAATTCAGGAGCATAGCAGGACACAAAGTCAGTACTCTAAAGTCAATAGCATTCCTCTACACAGATAGCAAGCACAATGAAAGGGAAACAATAGAAACAATACCTTTTACTATAGCACTGTGGAAAATGAAATACCTTGGGATTCACTTAACCAAGGAAGTCAAAGATCTTTTCACAGAAAATTAAACACCCTAAGAAAAGAGATTATAGAGAACTGCAGAAAATGGAAAGATATTCCACACTCCAGGACAGGAAGAGCCAACAACGTGAGGATGGCCAAACTCCCAAAATTGCTGTGGAGATTAATGCATTGCCTATCAAACTGCCACCAACATACTTCCTAGACCTAGAGAAATGATTCCTAAAATTGATTTGGAACCACAAACGACCTAGAATGGTAAAATTTTCATTGTATATAGTGGCACTATTATGTAGATGATGTTTCACTATTTATTTGGTAAAATTAAACTTTATATTATTTAGTATTATAGTTTGTATTTTGAAATTACCTTCAGATGTAAAGATGTAATTGACTACAGTTTTGTTGTAAGATAACCTCAAACATTAATAGGAATATTACACTTATTAGTTTGGTGTGTTATGATTTTATCTGAGTTTATATAAAAATATAATTGAATGATTTTAACAAATTTATTTAAATAAGAGGAAATACACCTGGAAAACTGAAATAATGTATTTATCAAGTAGAAATTTCTAAAATTTCAGAGAAACAAAATAAGTAATAAAATTTTAAACAAA
>PVKA01010037.1:0-65891 GCA_004027165.1 Ctenomys sociabilis
TTTGGTGGTGTTGAGGATGGAATCCAGAGCCTTTGTTCTAAGCTACATCCCATCCCTTTATTTTTATTTATTTATTTATTTGTCTTTTTGAGACAGGGTCTCCTTATGCAGTTCAGGCTGGCCTTAAGCTCACTTTGTAGCTCAGGCTGGTCTCGAACTCATAATAATCCTCCTGCCTCAGCCTCCTGAGTGCTAGGATTACAGGCATGCGCCACCACGCCCGGCCCATCCCATCCCTTTAAATATTTTCATTTTGAGGCAGGGTGTAAATCACTAAATCGCACTGGCTGACTTAACCCTACCATTCTCCTGCCTCAGCCTCTCAAGAGCGCTGGGATGAGGGGGCGGGCCAATGTGCTGATACCCTGCAGCGTCAGACAGCATAGCACGCACACCAGACGGTCATTGCAGACAGTTCAGAAGCCAAAGTCTGAGGCTGGTGGCCTTAAAAGTCCATGCCACCTGGCTCATAGCCTGTCATTCCTCCTCCTGCAATAACAACACTGACTGACCTCCTACAGGCCAGGGACCTGTACGAGGAACCTAACTTGCATTATATCTCTGAATCTTCAAAGTTCTCTTGGGCAGGTAGGTTTTGCTGAGGGAATTCCCACTGCAGAAGCAGGTGGGGCACATTGTGCAGCCAGCTTTGGAAGCTGGTGGAGGGGACTCCTGCACCCTAGCTCCCTTGTCCTCACCCAACAGGCACGCTACTGGCCAGCCAGTTTGTCCATGCAGCGCTGACCAGAATCATCCCCACTTCCGATGGCTTCATCGCCCCCACAAGCCATGGCTACATCCTCCGGGAGCGGTTCCAGTGCCCAGCTTCCAGGGCCTCCCAACAGGACCCGCTCAGAAATTTCCAGAAGGCAGTGTGGAGGGTCAAATGGAGGCAGAAGCAGAATCTGGCCACGGGAGCCCCCCAAGACCCAGCATCTGAGGAAGCCCAGGAAAGGGAGCCCAAGCCCAACAAGTGCTCCCAGGTCTGCCTGATCGTGTGAGCCCAAGGCCAGCCTCTGCACACGGCAGCTGCACCTCGCTCCAGGGCCTCAGAGCATTCTCCATTCTCCATTCCTTTCCTTACTATGAGATCTGTTTTATTTTATTTTATTTTTTATTTTTTTGCCTTTTTGAGACAGGGTCTCACTATGCAGTTCAGGCTGGCCTTAAGCTCACTTTGTAGCTCAGGCTGGTCTCAAACTCACAACAATCCTCCTGCCTCAGCCTCCCAAGTGCTGGGATTACAGGCCTGCGCCACCGCGTCCCGCTTCAAGGTCCAGGTTGGCAACACGCAGCCAGTGCTGCCCTGCAGCTGGGCATCAGGGGAAAGAGCGGATCTGGTTCTGCAGTTACAGCCGGGAGCTAGCCCCACCCACTGCCTGGCTGAACAAGCACCTTGAACCTGTCACCTGCTTTGTGAGGATGCAGCGTTCTGATTGGCTGGCCTGTTCTGATGCCCACCACGGGGCTGGGGATAAAATCCACAGCAGGCTGAGTCAGGAAGGGGTGTGATTCCAGGGAGGATGGTAGGACACCTGAGTACGAGACAAGCCAGACTACTGAGCAGATCAGAGGGCGCTCCAGTCTGCAGAGCCACGAGCCTGTCGTCTGGGCCCCGTCGCAGCTCCTGTTTCAGGGAGAGCACACATCTGTGAGTCCACTTGACAGAAGGGGACCCTGGGCCATGCAGAGGTGACTCAGGCTTGCGGCAAGCCTGAGGCCTGTGAGCTCGAAGGAGTGACAGCCGGGAGCCATCTGTGCTGACCCTTGTGGCCAGCCAGTCCCATTAGCCTTCACAGGGAAGCGGCCTGCTGCCCAGGAGGTGCGGGGCACACAGCGGCCTGGGCTCTGCTGTCAGAGCTCCCTTGCTGGTACATAGAGCCAGAAAGCCAAGTTTTGTACTCCACGTTCCCATCTGTAGAAGTTGGCCATCAGCCCAGGCGTACATAGGCACCCCGGGCCCGCCTGCCCCTGCTTCATGAGTGGATTTGCAGGCTCGTGCTGGCATTAAGATTAATAAACATGCTACAGTTCTTGCAGCCCCAGTCTCTGGATCCCTACCTTGTGGAGTAAAGACACTGGCGTAGCGCACAACTGAAGGCTCCCAGAAGCAGCAGGAAGAGCCGGGGGTCTCTGCTCCTCTGCGGGGCCCCTCCCCGTGTAAGTGTGGCCACCCTGCCGCCCCCACCAGTTACGCGCACTTCCAATCGCTCCCTTGCGTTGGGGCCTTCGCTGTAACGAGAGGAGGCTTCAAGCCACCCAGGCGCCATCGCTCCTCCGCTCTGCTGGAGCCTCTGCAGATTCCGAAACGCAACCCTGGGAAAAGAGGCTTTTCCACGGCACCAGATGGAACCCAGGACTCACACGTGCTAGGGAAGGGCTCGACCTCTGGGATGCACCCAAGCCCACGAAATAAAGCCTTGAGCTGGATGAGACTCTACTAGTTCATCCATCCACTTTTCAAACCATGGTTCTAAGGCAGCCTGGATGGGTCTGCAAATATTCAGATCCAATCCCATTTTTTAAATATTTTACAGTTCACTGAATACAGCAGCACACACCTATAATCTCAGCTCCTTGAGACACTGAGGCAGGAAAAGCCCAAGATTAAATAATCTCAGCTCCTTGAGGCACTGAGGCAGGAAAAGCCCAAGGTTAAGGCTAGCCTGAGGGGGGGAAATTGTTTTAATTGAAAAGGGCTGGAAAATAAATAAATAAAAGGGATTGGAGTTGTAGTTCAATGGTACATCACTTGCCTAGCATGTAGGAGGCCCTGGGTTCAATCCCAGAACTGACTGAAAACAAAATTAAGTTGTCATTTCAAAATGTTGGTTCAGGGGCATGGGGCAGGAGCTTTTTTAGACTTTTAAATTGTGTTTTCATTTGTTAACATGTATTAATTCTAGCAGGGCGTGGTGGCTCCGCCTGTAATCCCAGCACTTGGGAGGCTGAGGCAGGAGGATTGTTGTGAGTTGAGACCAGCCTGAGCTACAAAGTGAGCTTAAGGCCAGCCTGAACTGCATAGTGAGACCCTGTCTCAAAAAGCAAAAAAAAAAAAAAAAAAAAAAGCGTGCATTAATTCTCCACCCTAATGGGCTTCGGTGGGACATGAATAAAGGACACACTAATGAAATCCACATGCCCAACCCACTCCCAGAGCGTAGTGATCATGGTTGAACATTCAGGTCGACTTTTTTAGCTTCCGTTTACAAGAAATGGCCTGTGCTTCTTGTCTTCTCTGTATCCCTCATTTCATTTCACATAACCATCTTCTAGTTTCATCATTTTTCTGCAGATGTGTGGATTTCATCCTTCTTCATGGCTAAATAATAGTCCGCTGTGTATGCCCCTTAGTGTCTGTTCCCATTCAATCACTGGTGGACACTGTGCTTAACCAAGCCATAGCCAGAGGCAGCATCTTTTAGGGAGGTGGAGACTGCTAATCTAGGGCTCTCCTATGAGCTCTACATTCGTGTACATGTAAAGAGAGCTTTTGTTAAAAAAAAAAAATCTTCCCTTTACTGCCCATTCTCTGGAACTGGGGTGTATGTTGTGCGGAAATAAAGTAGACGCTGTGACACAGTGAGATTCCAGCTCTCGCTCACCATCACCGCCTGCCTGTCAACACAGGGGAGGGTTTCTTTTTTTTTTTTTTTTGTCTTTTTGAGACAGGGTCTCACCATGCAGTTCAGGCTGGCCTTAACTCACTTTGTAGCTCAGGTTGCTCTCGAACTCACAGCAATCCTCCTGCCTCAGCCTCCCGAGTGCTGGGATTACAGGCATGTGCCACCACGCCCGGCTTTGGGATCCACAATCAACTCTCGGAAATTTGACCACTCTGTGCATAGATAAAGTCACGTGGCTTTTAGGACAGGGACACACCCAGGAATGCCGAGAGATGGCTCCACCATGGCGGGAACATGTGACTTTGTGGGGCTGCACGGAACCTGGGCTGTCCCTGGCCAGATGCCATTCCCCAGATTGTGACTGTACTTATCTGACACACGAAAAGTATTTTTACTAATGAAATGCTACTCTAGATGGTGGCTTGCATTTCTTTATATTACTTTATTTTTTGGCAGGGAGTCTTCATTTTAGAGCTTGGTTTGCTCTGTTTGCTGGCTTTTGTTGCTATGACAAAATGCCTGAGAAGATCAATTTACCAGGAGAAAGGTTTGCTTCTACTCACGGTTTCAGAGGGGTTGTTCAATAGCCACCGACCCTAGTGTTTGGGCCTGACTCTCACGGTGCAGGGACATGGAGATGAGGCAAAGGAACTCCCTTCATGGAGGCCAGGAAGGTGAAAGGCATAGAGAAAGAGAAGAGGGTAGGGCTGGAGCACCAACATCCCCTTCAAGGCCACGCCTGGTGATCTCCTACTCAGCCCTGCCTTTTAAAGGACCATCACCTCCCAACTGCGCCATCTACTAGGGCCTCAGCCGTCAGCACAAGAACCTCTGGGGCACTTAGGCTCCAAACCGCAGCAGTTGCTGTGGGTGTGTGGCCATCACTGCACTGAGGAGAGGATGAGCTTGCAAGAGGTCTCCCGAGAAGAGCACAGCCGTGACAGCGTGGCCCTCTCCTTCTCCATCTCTCTCTCTTATGGCTGGAGCACTCAAGGTGGGACATTTTTAGACAATTTTACCAATTACTGCCAGGCAACTGAAGTAAACTAGACCGTCCTGGGGCAGCTGGAATATCCTGTCCCTGTGTTGTTTTCTTATCACGGATAGGTCCATGGAGAAAATGAGCAAACTCACAGCAAAGCTACACTACGAGAACAGTGAATGCTTATGTCTTCACAGCTTGGATCTAGAATGTCCCCTGAGGGCCACGTGGTAAAGGCTTGGTCCTCAGAGAGACATGGTACCTGTAAGAAGCCAGCCCAGTAGGAGGAAGCTGGGTCATGGGGGCATGGCCTGGAGCTTGGGATGTGCTCTCTCAGCTCTGCTCCTGGGTCTCCTGCCATGATGTGCTCCTCCCCCACAGCCCCAAAGTCCAGAGCTGCAGAGCACATGGCCATGGACTGAGCCTCCACAACTGTGAGCCCAAATGAATTTTTTCTGCTTTCTGTTGGGCATCTCAAATGTTTTGTTATTGTAGCAGAAAGCTGGCTCGATTTCTGGCTCCGCACTGAATGCGGCAACCACCCCGCTTCTGTCTGGCCCTGACTAGGCGCTTTTTGACAATGAGGTCTGGGCCCCAGGGCAGACCCAGAGAACATGTGTCTCAGGTACACAACGAGGAGGCCAGGAACACAGCCGCTGACACAATGGCACAGTGTGAGCGCTTCCTTTGCCTGGGCTAGGCCTAGGGTCCCCCCCATCAGGGCAAATAATTATTATTTTTGAATAAATAAATTGAATGCAAATTGGCCATGTGCCTATAATTCCAGCGCTCAGGAGGAAGGCTGAGCCAGGAGGACTGCGGCAAGTTCAAGGCCAGCCTGGGCTGCAGCATGAGTTCAAGGCCAGCTTGAGCTCTACAATGAGACCCTGTCTTAAAAAGACAAAATAATAAATAGGTAAAGTACATGCGATGAATAAATAAAATGCATGATGAACAAGATATCAGTTTTATTTATTAACTTATTTGATTTGTTTGAGACTGGGTCCTGCTGGTAGTCCAGGGTAGCCCTGAACTCACTCTGTCACCTAGGCTGGCCTTGACTTGGGTGATCCTCCTGCCTCAGCTTCCTGAGTGCTGGGATGAAATCTCAGCCACCAAGCTGAGATTTAAGAGGTTTTTTTGTTTTGTTTTTTTTCTTGTTTTTTGCAGTACTGGGGATTGAACTCAAGACCTTGTGCCTGCCAGGCAGGTGCTTATGCCACTGAGGTATATTCCCAGCCCCTTGTGCTTGCCAGAGAAGCACTTATTCCACTGAGCCATTTCCCTGGCCCCAATTTAAGAGTTTTGAACAGGCATTTCAGATGAAATATCCACCATACACCTCAAAACATCTATTATAGCTATTTCTTTCAAACTAGACTCCAATCAGGATGGGTCCACACATTGCATTTGGACATACGGGAGTGTGTGTCTGTCCTTTTATGTTCTAGAGCAAGAATTGGCAGATTAGACCAGCAAACCCAACTTTTCTTTTATTTTCTTCTTCAGTGGATGGAACCAGGGCCTCTCAGATGCTAATGTTCTATTATTGAGCCAGGCCCAGCCCTCTTTTTTGTTTTATTTTGTTTTGTTTTTCAGAGGAGCCTTTCATTTATTTAGTAAGACAAAGGGAAGTGAGGAAGTCAGGAAAGGAGCACAGGCTCCAAGACAACCAGGGAGGTAGGGTGCTTGGATAGAGTGTCATCTCAGCTAGCTGTCCCAGCCGGCCCAGTGATCCAGTGCCCAGCAGACGTGCCAACTGCATTTAGTCTGTAACCAGCCCTTTTTGTTTGTTTGCTTGTTTTGCGAAACCGGGGATTCAACTCTGGCACTTGCACTTGCCAGGGAAGTGCTTATTCCACTGAGCCATGTTCCCAGCCTTTAGACCTCTTGATTTTTTTAGCCCTCTTGTTTTTATTTATTTATTTATTTATTTATTTATTTATTTATTTATTTATCTTTTTGAGACAGGGTCTCACTATGCAGTTCAGGCTGGCCTTAAGCTCACTTTGTAGCTCAGGCTGGTCTCGAACTCACAACAATCCTCCTGCCTCAGCCTCCCGAGTGCTGGGATTACAGGCATGCACCACCATGCCTTGCTAGCCCTCTTGTTTTTATAAATAAAGTTTTATTGGCACACAGCTGAGCTTGCCAGTAGGTGCTGTGTGCAGCTGCCTTCCTGCTCAGTGACTTGTAGAAAATCCCTGTAATTTCTAAAATAAAAATGGATCCCAGAGTTTATTTCCTTCATGCAAAAGCTGTTTAACAGATATTTAAGCCGGGCGTGGTGGCGCATGCCTATAATCCCAGCACTGGAGGCTGAGGCAGGAGGATTGTTGTGAGTTCGAGAGCAGCCTGAGCTACAAAGTGAGCTTAAGGCCAGCCTGAACTGCATAGTGAGACTCTGTATCAAAAAGAGAAATAAATAAATAAATAAATATAAATAAATATACATACTTAAAATATTTATTTTGAGTTGAGGTTTCAGCACATATTCCCCAGGCTGGCCATGAACTTACAATTGTCCTGCCTCAGCCTCCTCGGTGTCTGGCGCGGCAGGCACGCACGAGCAGGAGATGAGGGATCCACCAGCTGTCTGGACAAGGGGGTGTGACCGGTAACCCACAGAGATCCAGGAGACTAGCGGCCAAGGCCTGCGCCTGGAGCCAATCAGAGAGCCCTACTAGCCTCAAGTCCCTGATAGGCTGGCCTGGACCTGACGTCAGCCCAAGGAGCGGGAGATGCGAAAGGTGGCAGTGTTGAGCTCCTGACCCCTGCCGCGGTGGAGGGCTCGCCCTATAGGATTCCTGCACTCGCTCTGCAAAGCATGTATCTTTTCCTTCCCTTAATAAATGTAAAACCTCACTACCTTTTGCACCTCTTTTGTCCAGGACAAGAGCTTGAAAGCTCTAGAAGGGTTCCCAGCACCCCAGATACCCGGTACTGTCACATCCAGCTTGATCCCATCTTTTCCACCTTGCCAAATTCTGTCTCCAGGAAGATCTACCTAAGAATTTCACTTTTCACGTCCACTGGATCGAAATCTTGGCACAGAACCGCACGCCCGGAAGAGCGGGGTCTTGCGCGTCTTGCGCGCCGTCTTCACAGCACATGTGCCAGCGGTCCTTGCATACAGCCAGCCACCAGCAGTGCAGCGCGGACCGCAATTGCCACAGCCCTGGTTCCCAAAGGGGATCCAGGCTGCTCTGCTGTAGCCCCTGCACAGGTGGGAGGTCCTGGGAGGCCCTTTCTGGATGGCAGCCTCGGATGCTGGATGCTCCAGCTCCTTCACCTGCTTTGCTACCCAGCGCATGGCCATGTCTGCCAACACCGCAGAGGTCACTTAGAAGGCAGTGTGTTGGCACCGAAGGCCTTACATCGTCCTGTGCCGCACCATGCAGTGGGGGCCTGGGCCCTGCTGTTTGGTTATCCTGCGCTCTGTTTTTCCCATACCTCCCAGAACACCAGTTTTTGTTTGTTTTGCATTGTGAGACAGGGTCTTGCTGGCTTTGAACCTACTATGTAGCTCAGGCTGTCCTGAAACTCACAGAGATCTTCCTGCCGCAGCCATCTTCTCTGTGACTTGAAGATGAACAAAGGATGAACTAACAGCTTCCCACAGGAATGTCCACATTATGTGCCACACATACTTACTAATAAACTAAAAAAAAAAAAAAGAAAGAAAGAAAAAAGAAAAGAAAAGAAAACGTACAAAGGAAAAGCCACCATCTCTTGCCACTAAATATTTGTTTCAGTTGAGATTTCACATTTGTGTGCTGATTGATTCAAGTCTATTCTGAAAGTGAGTTCTCTGAGGGCCAGCTCCATTTTAGATTTTGGCAATTTATTCCCAATGTGAAGGGCCACGCAGAAGGCTCAGTAGAATAAGTGCTTGTCTGACAAGTGCAAGGTCCTGTGTTCGACCCCTGATACCACCAAAAAAAAAAAAAAAAAGTATGCATTCTTGGCATTTTGACATCTCCGCATATAAAACAAGACACTGCTGGGTTATTTGTTGAATGTTCATGTATTTCATGTATTTGGTAAAGGTCCTCTGACATGATTCCCTGTGTCCAGGATCTACATTAAAGATGAACCACAAAACCAGGACAACATTGGCGGAGTGTGGCAGACATGCGGGGGCTTCCAAGGACCATGTTTCTGGACAGAAAAGAGGGCACAGTCCCTGTATCAAAGGAGATGGCTCTTGCTGACTCATCCGTCAGGCAGTCGTGGGAGCTTCCCTTACCTCAGAGAGCAATGGCTTGGCTGGAAAAGTCTCCCAGAAATGACTGCAAGAATCAGCAATGTTGCAAGTGTGAGATTAGCGTCCGGCTTGGAGGACACAGGGGGACCTTGGAAGTCGGGGAATGATACATGTTCTCTGGGGCTTGTTTCTTTCTGGTGTCCTTTTGTTTTGTATTTTGGCACTGGGGAGTGAACCAAGGTCCTTCATGCTGAGTTACAACCCCAGTATTCTCCCGTTTTAAAATTCTTCTGTTCTTTGCTTTCTTGGTTTTTGTTTTAATTTGGGACAGGCTCTTACTAACTTGCTAACTTGTCCTGATTGGACTCAGGCTTGTGATTTTCTAGCTTCAGTCTCCCAGAGTGCTGGGATTACATACGTGCCCGCAATGCTCCCCACTTTCTTCATACCATCCAGGCTGGGCCCCTCACTGGGAAGTCCCTGGGCCCCAGAACTGGTCAAGCCAGTGAATGATGAGGTGAAGGGGCCAGGAGATGGCTCAGTGGAATAGAATCCCTGGCAAGTGCAAGGGCCTGAGTTCAATCCCTGGTTCCTCCAAAAAAAAAAAAAAAAAAAAAAAGGAGGCAAAGCTCTCAGCTGGGCTAAGCTGAGAAGCATTAGCTAAAGATGTGCCCAGAGCGCTGTATCGGGGTGCTGCATGCCCACACCCCGTTGTCACGTCGACCCCATAAAGCAGGCATACAGCAGCTGTTTCCATACAGACTCTAGCAGCAGCACTGACAGAAGAAACAGGGACAAGATCGGGCTCCAGAAAAATTCGTCTACCAATGCTGAAATGTGCATTGCACAGAATTTTCATGTGTCATGAAATAGCGTTTGGCATTTTTCCTCAGCTAGAGTGAAATCTGTAGACGCTGTCTGGAGTTTGCTGTGTCAGCCCAAAAAGGCTGGCGTAGGGCCCTTGCTGCTGGGGCCCCAGTCGCGAGTTCTAGGATTTCGACTTCAAGGCCAGCAACCTCCCGCTCCTTCCGCCAGTGACCACGCCCACATCAGGGGCGAGGCTCCGCCTCCAGGGGCGGTGCGGCGCGTGCGCGGGGGTGGCCTCGCGCGGGGGCGGGGCGCCGCGGCTTCACTTTCAACATGGCGCACGCTGGCGGCGGAGGTCCTGCGGGCCGTGGGCTCAGCGGTGCCCGCTGGGGTCGCTCGGGCTCCGGGGGTCACGAGAAGCTGCCGGTGCATGTGAGTGACGCCCCGCTCCCCGAGACCCCGTCCCGCGGCCCCGCAGCACTCTGCTGCGCGCCCGGGCCCCGCCCGGCCCTGCCTCGGCCTCCCCTGAGGCGCAGCCTGCTACCCCCGACCCCGACCCCCCACCGACCCCAGGGCGCCCGCGGCTCTCCCGTGCCTTCCAGCTCCCTCCTCTCCCTCTCGGGGCCCACCCTCCCTGCTCCTCCTCCACCCCGGCCCACCGGCGCGCCCGCCCCCCTCAGGTGGAGGACGCCCTCACCTACCTGGACCAGGTGAAGATTCGCTTCGGCAGCGACCCTGCCACCTACAACGGCTTCCTGGAGATCATGAAGGAGTTCAAGAGCCAGAGGTGACCACGGGGATCCTCCTAGCCCGGGAACCCCGCGCCGCGCCCGGCCTCAGAGTGCCGAGCCCCGATCCCAATGCCCCGCAGCCTGCCGACCTTGCAGGAACTGGCCCCATTCCCAGACTCAAACTCTCCTAAAAACTGGGGATGCGTGGACCAACCTTGTGCTGTAGTGGGCACGACGCAAAGGGGGCAGGGTCTTTAGAAGGCAGGCAGAGTTGGGCCCCGTCTTTATCTAAAATGTTGACTTCAATGGAAGTTTTGTTCATGAAAGATCTGTAGGAGTTAATTTTGATTTTTGGTTTGTTTTGTAAAGCGTTACATGAAAATTGTATTTCTCCCAATTGACTGTGTTTTGGCGCTGTCTCACCCTTCAGTCTTGTTCCCAAAGTGCCTCTTGGCAGCCTCTAATCCCGGACCTGCTTGAAAGTGTAAGGAAAGGAAAAAAACATGTTATTCAGAATTGGGAAGGCCAGAGGTGGGGGTGCCCGGAGAGCAAGCTTTGTTTCTTACAGGGTACCACCAGGGTCTTGCAGTAGATAAGGGATTCATTCTCTTGGTAGATATGAGATTAGAGCTCAGGCCCTCAGGTTCCTGGATTCCTACAGGCCCTTCACCTCCTTTAGGACAACCTGTGGACCTGTGGTCCTTATGTTTTGTGCTCAGCTGCTTAGCTCAAAACCTGCAGCAGTCCTCAGCAGCCTCAAGTTGGGACGCAATGAGGTAACTTGTCCCATCGCTGAGGACTCTCGAATCTGTGCTTGGAGTCTTGAGATTTTCCGAGCCCAGTGCCATGGTGGGAGCTATGCTTTGTGAATGTTCTTTAGCACTCGAATATGGCCTGGGGTCCAGGCCTGCCAGCAGGATGTTGGTGGGCAATGCAAACCTGCCCCCGTATTAGACCCTTGCGATTGGCAGCGTGGCGGTATCAGGAACAAAGTCGGCTTTGACTCACACCTGAACCCTCTCGCCCACTCGAGGTCTTTCCCTTTCTAGCATTGACACTCCCGGAGTCATCAGGCGTGTGTCCCAGCTCTTCCACGAGCACCCTGACCTCATCGTGGGATTCAACGCCTTCCTTCCCCTTGGATACAGAATAGACATTCCTAAGAACGGCAAGATAAACATACAGTCGCCTCTGACAAGCCAGGTATGGCGGCTCAGGTCTTTGGGCCACCCTTGTCCCCTTTGCACCATTGTAGGGAGCCCGAATGAGAGCTGTGCATTTTCTAGACCACAGATCAGAGCGGGTGGAAATTCATGAGCAGCGTCTGCACCTCCCAGGGGCTGCATGTGACACTTAGGTCAGGAGCAGGGGCGAGTGTGGCTGGAGGCAGAGCACACACTTGGCCTCCTGAGGGAGTGTTTGTTAAGTGGCTGAGCTCTGTGTGCTGTGCATAGCCTTGGTTGGCATTGCCAGGGTCATGGGCTCAGCTCAGGCTTGGACTTTTGATGCCTTATTTCTGGGGTAACAGCTTGCTACCCTGTCTGTATCTATATCCTTTTTTTGCTGATGTTCTCCCCAACCCTCTAAAAACAGGAAAGCCTGCTCCAGGTGAACCTGGATAGATGCTACTCCGTTTTTCTCTGTTTTAGCGCAGTTGTCTTCTAGCTTCAATTCTTTGCTGGGGTTGGAGGGTACCCAGTGCATTGTGGGACTTTTAGCACTGTGGGCTTCCAGTGGCCAAATCATTGCCCTGTTGTTGGCAGACATTGCTATGGGGCTGGGGGCTGCGGCAAACCTTTGGTCTCAGTGCCCTACAAGTACGGGAGGACCAGATGAGAGACTACACCTCCTGGAGATGGGAGCCATGCTGTTCTCCCTGCTGTGCTCAGATGCAGCAGTCCTGCTGCACAGGTGCAGCTCAGAGGAGGCCCTTGGTCCAGATGGCACCAAAGCCAAAGTGTTTTCTCCTTCAGAGAAAGAGCAGTGCTCCCTCCCTGGGAAAGCTGTGTCTGGGAGGGAGAAGCAGCCTTGCTGTCTCCAGGTCCATCTCCCGCTGGATCTCAGTGTGGGTGCCCCATGGCTGTATTCAGGGTTTGTGAATAGTAGGGTCCTTGCTGTTCCCATCCCTGGGCCTCCCCCCAGGCTGTCTCCCTTGGCACCCTGGGGCACTGGTTCCTGCTGATGAATGGGTGTTGCTGCCCAGCAGACACCCACTTGCCTGCATGAGGCCCTGGTGACTGGATTTGTTTTCTGTTTTGAACTCCAGGTTTGTTCTCTAGACATCTTGGTCTTACGAAGCTTGCCACTGCTAAGGAGGAGGATTGGCCCTGGGTGCGTGGGAGGAAAGGCAGGGGCTGCATCTTACAGTGTCACAATGTCCCTAGGGCAGAACAACCTGATTGCCCAGGTCCAAGGGGCAGACACTGCGCCAACCAGGCAGGACCAGGGGAGCTGGGAGGTCGCACTCCACCCTGGGGTCAGGTGCTCAAAGTAACACACACCTGTGACCCCTAGCACTTCGGGAGGCTGAGGCTGGAGGATGGAAGGGTTAGCAGTTTGGTGAATTCGCATAGCATGGAGGCCATTGTGAAGGCCCTTCCTGGGTTCCACCTCCACACCACACACGCGCACACACAGAAAAATCGAGCTCAGTTCCCAGCATCAACCCTTTGGGTGACCCATTACTCCCAGCTCGGGCCTTAGTACCCACCTGCTAAGTGCTGCTGGCCTCTGTGCCCTGCTTCCTGGTATTGGTGGCAGAGGGGTGGAGCACCCCCGACACCTGGGGGCTGAGCAGGAGGTACCCAGAAAGAAAGGCCATGGTGTAGCTCACTGAGGAGGCCTCGGATTCCATCTCTAGTACTGCAGAAAATAAAACGGTGACCAGGCAGAGACCACGAGAGGACTGTGTGCTATCTTCTACATGCAGCACATGGAGCAGGGAGCCAGGGGTGGGGGTGGGGGTGCAGAGCTGATGTGCAGGCTGCTGGGTCGGGATAGGGCTGAGGGAGATGGTGTGTGCCCGGGGTGGCTAGCATCCCTCCCCCACGGGCTGTGTGAAACCCGAGCAGGGGCAGGGACAGGCTGGGCTCTCCTGGAGCACGGCTGTGGGAGTGTCCCCTCCGTGTTCAGGGTCTTCTCAGTCTGCACACCCCGCGCCTCCACACAGCCCTGTGCAGCCTGCCGTGCCCCCTCCAGCGCCCACGGCCTGAAGCCCGCCCCGCCCCTTCCCTGCCTGGAGATCTCACAGGCGCGTAGCTGTGCACTGTTGCTCACACCACGACTGAGGCTCAGGCTGATTTGGGCAGTTATGCTGCGCTCGTTTTCTTTGATTATACTACTACTTGGGTTGAAGCTAGGGCCTTTGCAATGGGCTCCATCCTCAGCCTTGCTTTTTCCAGTATCAAGGCATGATCTCATTAAGTGGCCCAGGCTGGCCAGGAACCTGAGATCTTTCTGCCTGGGGCCACCTAGGGTGCCAGTTGCTCCTGCCACTGTCAGAGCTGCACTGCCCCCTGGCTGTGAATGCAGCTGCCGTGAATTAGTGTGGCAATTGCCCATCCCTGCTTCAGCGCTGTGCCTGTCCCTTCGTGGGGTGTCTCAGGGCCCAGGCCTTGTTGGGCTTTCCTGCACTCTAGCCCCATGTATCAGTCAGACCCTGGCAGCCAGTGTGCATGGAGAGACAGCCACTGGTTTCCCAGGCTGCCTCCTCCTGGCCCCTGCCTGCCCGGGCAGTGCTGTCCTGATGCTGGCTCAGCAAGTGACCACCCAGCTGCCTGGCCACAGGCTCAGTTTTTGCTGCAGATGGAAGCCAGGGAGAGAAGCACATCAGAGGCTTGTACACCTGTGTTTGGGGTTGGGGTGGGCTTGGTTCGACCTTACGGTGCTAGTGCTGCGCTGGTGCTGGTACTGGCTGAGCTGGAGCCCCTCACACTCTAGGCCACACTCACCTGAGTCACAGCCTGGCCCTGTCTTTTCCTATTGCTGGTCTTTTGGACACAGTGGCAGCCATTAATGGAGTGTCCACACCAGATGGGGTGCCAAGTCTACCAGACAGGGTGCAGGCTGCAGGAGGGTGGCATGGGCCATGTGAGTCAGCAACCTGCCCTGGACCCAACTGTCGAGCACAGGAGGAACATGGGGTGGGGACCCTGAGGTCTCAGCCACTATGTCTGCAGCCAGCCTTGGGTGGACACCAAGGACAGTGAGCCTGTGAGGAGGGTCTGCTGATGTGCACTGTCATCCTGGTCAGAAGCAGCCAGGCTGCGCGTCACTGTGTGAAGGACGGGCTACCCTGAGGGAACTAGGTTGGAGGTGAGGGATGGAGTGAGCCTTAGGGGACACGGGGTAGCCCAGGCCGCCTGCCCTGCCCTTCAGGTCGTAGAACCAGCCTGCTCTGCATCTAATTACAGGTGGTATAGACTAGGCCAGCAGCTCAGGAGGCTGAGGCAGGGGGATCAAGAACACAGCCTGGGCAGCTTCTGGAGATAATAAATAAATGGGCTAGGGAGATAGCTCAGTGGCATAAGCGCCTGCTTGTTAAATGCAAGGTCAGAATTCGATCCCCAGTACTGAAAAAATAAATGGCAATAAACCAATGACCTTGGGTGTGGCTGAAAGCTTGCTGCCAGTGGGTCAGCCTGGGGTACCCACCAGTGAGAGCAGACTGGCCATGTGTGTACCCCCTGCATACTAACTGCTGTCCCGTCTGTTGTCAGGAGAATGCGCATGGCCATGGCGATGGTGCCGAGGACTTGAAGCCGCAAGCGCCGTACAAAGAGGACAAGACCCAGGTGCCGCTGGAGTCAGATTCTGTGGAGTTCAACAATGCCATCAGCTATGTGAACAAGATCAAGACCCGCTTCCTGGACCACCCAGAGATCTACAGGTCCTTCCTGGAAGTCCTGCACACATACCAGGTGGGCCCCGCCCCCACTGCGCCTTTTCCTCTTTTATGCACTCGTTTTTTGTTTTTCTTCAGGACATTGCACTGATCCTGAAGAAAAACATGGACCCTTCCTCTGCCTGGAGGCTGGTCCTATCCCGGGAGGTCCCCAGCCCTCCTTCCCATCCCATCTAGTCAGGAGCAGGGTTGTGGGAGGGCTGTTCATTTTGCTTTTCTGGAGCAGGCAGCCAGCTGGGCAGCATCCCATATGTCCCTCTCTGAAGTGCAAAGCCTGTATCCTGCTGACCCAGGAGCAGGGTTGGTGGTGTCCCCTCCCAAATTTGTGCTGTGGGTGCCAGAGCTTGAGGCCAAGGTGTGCCCAGGCATGTGGCCTATATTTCATCCCAGCTCTGAGAGAACAGGCAGAAGTGGCAGCCTCAGGTTTGCAGGCCCCTTGCGCCCTGTGACCTCGGGGCCTTGCTGTCGGGCCCCGTCGTCCTGCTCAGTGCGGCAGCATGGCCCTGCCTGTTGGGACTGTGGTAGCTGTGCATGGGCCTGGGCAGCCAGTCCAGGCTGTGGTGCATGGGAAGTGCTGGCCTCATGCATGTCCTGTCACTGCCACAGAAGGAGCAGCTGCACGCAAAGGGCCGTCCATTCCGTGGCATGTCGGAGGAGGAGGTCTTCACAGAGGTGGCCAACCTCTTCCGCGGTCAGGAGGACCTGCTGTCTGAATTCGGGCAGTTCCTGCCCGAGGCTAAGCGCTCGCTGGTGAGTCAGGTGGGTGTGGGAGGCAGCGGGTGGGCGCATCAGCCTGGGCGCTGGAGCGGGGCCATCCTCCCACGGTGGCCCAGCCGCTCTGCTCTCCTTCCTCCCCAATCTGCTGATGGACCCGAGGTTCCCTGGAAGAGCGGAGGTGCAGTTAACGTGATGCAGAGCCGTTCTCAGTGTGTGACTCCACGGCATTGAGTGCATCCAGTGTGTGGCCATCACCTCTGGAGCCCTGGGGCAGTGGTGGCTGCCAGGGGAGCCCTGAACCTGGAAGCCACCACCCACTTCCTGGCCCTGTGAAGTTCTCTGTGGGATCACCTACCATGTGGCCTGGCGTGTCTAGCTGCTGTCGCTCAGTGTCACAATCTGGAGGTTCTTCTGTGTCATAGCTGTGTCAGCCTCATTCCTTTTGCATAATCAAGTAATATTCCACTGCGTGCCTGGCCTGTGTGTGTTTATACATTCGTTCGCTGAAGGCACTTGTGTGTTTGTGTGTGGAATGATAGAGATCGACCCCAGGAGTCACTGAGCTGTGTCCCCAACCCTCTCCCATCTGCTTTGAGCCAAGGTCTCATTAAGCTGCCCATCCTGGCCTTGAGCTTGGGATGCTCTTGCCTCAGCCTTTCAAGTCCCTGGGGCTCAGGACATGCTACTGCATCCAGCTTGCTAACTGTGGAAAGAAGCCCGCCCTGTTGAGCTCAGCAGCTGCACCATGGCAGCGTGCTGGGCCCGCCATGTGAGGTGCGCGTTCCTACCAGCTCCCTTGGTGGGGTGGTTTTTAGGTTTGTTCCCTGGTGAGACTTAAGGCAGTCCCGACACTAGCATTTTCCCACTGTGTGCTCTCCAAAGATATCTGCATGCCAAGTCTTCTTTGTGCCTCTTAGTCTCCTGGAGCCACAGAGGTGTTCAGTGTGGGCGAAGCTCACCAGCCTCTTTCCTGGCCTTGTTCTTGCCATGAAGCCTGGTGTGAGGAGCTGCGGAGGTCACTCAGGTTCCCCTTGGCCCCTGGTAAAACATGACAGTTCCAGCCCTCATGCTGTAAACAGCGCTTCTCCCGGCACAGGCCTTCACACCAGCACCCCCCCCAGGCTTGAGATGGGGTCTTACCAACGTGCTGGTTAAGTCCCCTGGTGGGCTTGAACTCACAGCCCTCCTGTCTCAGCCTCCCACAGTGCTGGGTGGATGGGCACCACGGTTTTAGTCCCAAATGGGATTCTTGTGTTGCATGAGGTGGATGCATGGAGCTGCAGCTGTTCTCCAGGGAGGAGGAGCCCATCACTTCCCTCTGGCATGGTCACTGTGGGACTCGGACTATGATGGCATGGGCCTCTCTGAGTTCTGGGTTTCAACCTGTGGGTCTCTGTTCTTACACTGGCCTGACATTGACACATTGCCTTTTGCTCTTGGATAGGATGGTGGCTATGGGTTTCCGGTTTCTTGCTTCATTTTGTTCTGTGACAAGGTCCCACTAAGCTGCCCTGGCTGGCCTTGAACCTGTTCTGTAGCCAGAGCCCAGGGTGGGATACGCTTCTTCCTGACCCTGTCCTCCCCACCTGCACTCCATCATTTGGGTCCTTCCCCACACTGTGGCTTTGGACACCATGTATTGCCAGTCTCTAGGACTCAGCAGTGTCCAAGGACATAGCCTAGGAATGCATAGGGTTGGGTCCCTGGGCCTCATCTGCATGAACAGTGGTGTTTGTGACGCTGCCTGGCCTGTGCAGGAAAATCCGTGCTGCTCTGGCAAGTGTCAGCCCACTGCGCTGGCAGTGAGCACTGTCCTCGTGTACAGAACAGGTGGGTCTGCTGTCCACACCAGGCCCCGCTGCACAGGTGTGCATGTAGGCCACAGGGTGCTGCAGGCTCCAGGTCAGTCTGGGCTATGGTGAGCCCTGTCTCCGACATCCAAGGATAAATGTGAAGGGCAGCAAAGAGGAAGAGAGCTGCTCTCCTGGCTCGGGTTGCCAGCTTCCTGGAGGGCCTGGGTGGCACCCAAGCCCTGCAGACCAGAATCAGCCACGGATGGCAGTGCCAGTGCAGCGAACAGATGTAGCTACAGCCAGGAAGGCTTGGTTCACAGCCCTGGCTAGGATCTGCAGGGAGACCAGGCTGCCCGGGACAGCTGCAGGCTTCAGAGTAATCATCCTCTGAGCAAATGGAGGCTTTGGAGGCCATGTCTCCCCAAGGCCCTGGCTAAGGCTGCAGGTGGCCGTCCGCACCATGGGTACCAGAGCTGTGCGTGTGCGTAGCTGTGGACTGGAGCTGCTGCCCTCTGATGGGCCTTGTGTCAGGTGAAAGTGGTGCTCACAGCACGTGCTGTGCACATTCTTTCCTTCTTTTCGTTTTGGTATTAGGGACCGAACCCACGGCCTTCTCACGGGGCCAGTGTGTCCCTGCTTCTCCATTGCTGTCCATTTGGAGACACTTCCACACCAAGTGGTTGAGCAGTCCTCTTGGGGCTAAGCCTGTGGTCCTCCTACCTCAGTCTCCCCAGTGCCACAGTCACAGGAGCACCACCACGTCTGGCCCCGGTGCTTGCTTACGCAGTAGTGCTGCCCTGCTGGTTCTGCCCTCTGGGCTTTTGCTCTCCTACCTTCCTCATGCTTCTGCAGTGCCCTCTGCAGTGTCCCCGTGCACCAAGACCTGCAGGAGGCATCCTGTGTCCAGGTGGGGAGGGCAGGCCAGGGCCATGTGGGGCTGTCGGTGGAACCCATGTGCTGATGAGAGCCACCTGGCCTGGCCCTCCGAGTCTGGCCCACTGGCCCACGTGTCAACTGTCCCTGTGCTGCTGCTCCTGGCCACCGCAGGTTCCGCTGCTTGGTGTGATGCCCGCTGACCCCCGTGTCCCCGCAGTTCACGGGCAGCGGGCCATGTGAGGTGAGCAGCACCCCGAAGAGCGAGCATGAGAAGGGGCTGGAGCACAGCAAGAAGCGCTCACGGCCCTCGCTGCTGCGGCCCGTGTCTGCACCTGCCAAGGTAACCACCTGCCTCCCTGCCTGTTAGCCTCCTGGGAGCACAGCCATGCTGGTCCTGACGCAGGCTGTCTCTGCAGAAGAAGGTGAAGCTTCGGGGCACCAAGGACCTGTCGCTGGCTGCTGTGGGCAAATATGGGACGCTGCAAGAATTCTCCTTCTTTGACAAGGTGAGGGTGGCCCTTGCCTATTTCCAGGGGACCCTTGGTGTCACTCAGGTCCTGGGACTGGGGTTGAGGTAGAGCACTGTGATCAGGCAGCGCTCGAGGTGACACCCAGCTGCCGCCTTGCTGTGGGGTATGGTGTGGCAGAAAGCAGCTGCCATGGCCAGGCGCACACAGCCCGGTGTGCTCTGCCACCCCAAGGTGCGCCGGGTGCTGAAGAGCCAGGAGGTCTACGAGAACTTTCTGCGCTGCATCGCGCTCTTCAACCAGGAGCTGGTGTCAGGGGCCGAGCTCCTGCAGCTTGTCAGCCCGTTCCTGGGGTGAGTGGTGCCTTGGGTGGAATAGTGGCTTCCCTTGGGGTGGTGGGTGGCAAAGGCAGCTTCCAGGCAGCCCTGTGGACGCAGGCGCCGCTGCTGGGCCCTACGGTGCTTGCTGGGGGGTACATTGGCCCATCTCCCACTGAGATGTTTTCAGCCTGAGGGCCTGAGCTCGTTCACCTGGGAGCGCTGCACAGGTGTGTAGGTCCTACCACGGACAGCAGCGAGGGGCGTGGCGGCCTGGTGCGCGGTTGCCAGGCCTGCAGCTGCCCCGCCCCCTAGGAAGTTCCCAGAGCTCTTCGCACAGTTCAAGTCCTTCCTGGGGGTGAAGGAGCTGTCGTTCGCACCGCCGCTGAGTGAGCGTTCGGGGGACGGCATGGGCCGCGAGATCGACTACGCGTCCTGCAAGCGCATTGGCTCCAGCTACCGGGCACTGCCTAAGACTTACCAGCAGCCGCGCTGCAGCGGGAGGACCGCCATCTGCAAGGAGGTGGCTGTGGTGTCCAGGTGTCAGCGGCCCTAGGGGCGGGGCTGGTGTGTGCTTCGATGTGCCGGGTGGGCTGCTTCCTCCCCGTAGGCCTGGCCTGAGCACTGGCAGGACCCCACTGTGCCTTGAGGTTGCCGTTCTCAGCAGGGTGCTGCAGCATGACCCTGGGAGGCTGTTTAGGCTTGTGGATGCTATTATTACGTTGCCAGGGGTCACCCAAGCTGCCAGCTATGGCCCACCACCTGTGGGTATAAAGAAAGTTTTATTGGTACCTAGCACTGCCAGGCTGCAGCCACAGAGCTACACATCCAAACCCAATTGCCCACAAACCTGGCCCTCCACTGAGTGGGGAGCTCAGTGTCCCTCAGAATGACCCCACGGTTCACTTTCCTGGTCCAGGCAGCAGCTTGTAAGGTCAGTGTGGTGTCCCCACCGAAGCACAGCTGCCGACTTGCCCCTCCACGCAGGTTCTGAATGACACCTGGGTCTCCTTCCCCTCCTGGTCGGAGGACTCCACCTTTGTCAGCTCCAAGAAGACACCGTATGAGGAGCAGCTGCACCGCTGCGAGGACGAGCGCTTCGAGGTACTGCACCGCCGTGTCTGCCCGCTGCCCTCGAGCTGCCCGGTCCCCTCTGTGCCTGGGCCGGGGATGAGCGGGGATATCGTGCCTTCCGTCTGGCACAGGACTGGGCACAATGGTGCACACCTGTTGTCCCAGCTGCTCAGGAGGCTGAGGCAGGAGGATCACAGGTTCAAGTCCATCTTGGGCCACTTAGCGAGACGCTATCTCAAAACAAAAGGAGCAGAGGTCATGAGCACTTGCCTTGTGGGTGCAAGCAACTGAGTTTAAATCCTAGTACTGCAAAAAAAACCAAAAACCTAGCATTTATTTATTTATGTTTTGGCTAAAATTTTGATTAAGGTATCAGTCGTCTACAGCATTAAAAAATAACTTGAGTCCTAGATGTCTTTTCTAGGGGCATTACCTAGGAGCAGAGATATCACGTAAAGTGGCCCAAGACAGGCTTATGGGACACACAATCTCAGCGCTTGGGAGGCTGAGGCAGAATTGCTGTGAGCTCAAGGCCAATCTGAACTACATATGAGACCCTGTCTCAAAACAAATTAGCATAGTGTCGCAGAAACGCATTGGCACCAAGACAGCCACCAGTCTCCACCTCTCAGTGATAGGGTGCCCAGGACGGGCTGGACTTGGGGCCCTCCTCCCTCCACCACCCGGTGTGTAGGAATCACACTGTGCCTGTCAGATAACTGCGAATGAGCAGAGCTGTGCTGGCTCGTGGATCTGGAGACCCAGAGTTCCAAGGTTGAAGGGGGGAGCCTGGTGTGGGCCATGGGTGGGGAACCGAGCTCGCTCCTCTAGCACAGAGCTCCCCCTGAGTACGGTGACCACAGGAGCCTGGTGTGGGCCACGGGTGGGGAACCGAGCTCGCTCCTCTAGCACAGAGCTCCCCCTGAGTACGGTGACCACAGGAGCCTGGTGTGGGCCACGGGTGGGGAACCGAGCTCACTCCTCTAGCACAGAGCTCCCTCTGAGTACGGTGACCACAGGAGCCCACTGCTGGCAGGGAGGCTCCACGCTGCTCGGGAAGGGCGGTATGGGGTGGCAGACAAGTGTGTGCGCTGGGTGTGTCCTGCCTTCCCTCGCACCCTGGTGCTGTGCACAGCTGTGCAAATGCAGTCCGCACCATGGCCCGCCGTGCCACCTGGGGCTGGCCCTCTTGCCCCTGTAGCTGGACGTGGTCCTGGAGACCAACCTGGCCACCATCCGCGTGCTAGAGAGTGTACAAAAGAAGCTGTCGCGCATGGCGCCCGAGGACCAGGAGCGCTTCCGGCTGGATGATGCCCTGGGCGGCACGTCCGAGGTGATCCAGCGGCGTGCCATCCACCGTATCTATGGCGACAAGGCCCCCGAGATCATTGAGAGCCTCAAGAAGAACCCAGTGGCTGCTGTGCCTGTTGTCCTGAAGAGGTGCTGTAGCCTGCTGTCACAGCCAAGCTGTGCCATCTAGGGGTTGGGATGAGAACACAGCCTGTGTTCATTGCAGCTGGGAGGCTGAGACAGGAGGATTGCCTAGAGTCCAAGGCCAGCTAGGGCAGTATAGGGAGACCAAAAAACAACAAAAACAGGGCTGAGGAGATGGCTCAGTAGAATAAGTGCTTCCCTGATAAGCTCAAGAGCCTGAGTTCAATCCCCAGTTCCACAAAAAAAAAAAAAAAAAAGGCAGGCTGGCTGGATCTTCAGGTTGGAGACCAGCAGATGTGCAGGGTTGCAGCTCCTTCAGAATGCATGTGGGCGGCTCCCTGCCTGGTGGGGCCATTTCGGCCACTTGGGCTCAGGGCAAGGATGGCTCAAAGTCTAATGCTTCCCGGCTATAAGGCCCTGGGTCACCACCTGCCACGGAATGAGCCACTGGGCTCGCTGCCAACTTCGTACCTCGTCTGTCCTGTGCCATGGAGTGGTGTTCCTCAGGTGGCTATGCAAGGCTGATCCCAGGTCCCAGACCCGGGAAGGGTGGCCATACAGGGTGCCTCCTTTGGGCTCTAGACAGCTGGTGTTCTCTGGAAGTAACTGCAGCAAGGAGCCGAAGATCAGGGAGCACTGCAGGCCTGCCCACCATTCTAGGCACCTGAATACCTGTGGGGCTTGAGCCCAGGCCTCCCTCTGAGCTGCCCGTCTCCTAAGTTACCAGGTTCCCAGATGGGCCTGAGTGGAAGATCTGGCTGCCTTAGCTTCCCTCTTCTCTTTGGTGTCCAGCCTCGCTCTGGTACCCACCATCATGTCTGGGAGGACACTGGAGCCCTAGGCCCCCTGAGCCCCTCTCGCCCACCTACCCACAGGTTAAAAGCCAAGGAAGAAGAGTGGCGCGAGGCACAGCAGGGCTTCAACAAGATCTGGCGTGAGCAGTATGAGAAGGCCTACCTCAAGTCGCTCGACCACCAGGCCGTGAACTTCAAGCAAAATGACACCAAAGCGCTGCGCTCCAAGAGCTTGCTGAACGAAATTGAGAGCGTCTACGATGAGGTGGGCACCAGGCCAGTGCCTAGGGCTGGCGGTGGGTGGCTCCTGCTGTTGGCTGTCAGGCCCAGCTCGAGGCAGAGGGCAGAGGTTGGCGACAGTGGTCATAGGTCTGGGAGGGCGGTGGGGCTGTCTTCAGGACAGGGGCCAGTCCTCAGGATACTGGGGACCCTGGGCAGCAGCTGAGCCCTTCTTCCAGCCTTGGCTTCCACCCGAAGTCTCTACGCCTCCCCCGCTGCTGTGCCATGGTTAGGGGCAGCTGCACATGGCCTCAGCTGCTCCCCAGCGCCAGGTGGAACCAGGCTCCACATTGCCCAGCCCCAGCCCTGTGGGCACTGAGGATGTCTTGCAGCAGTGCCCACACTGGGTTCAGACTGCATGGGTGCAGGGGTGGCAGGCAGGCAGCGTGCCCCCTTCACACTGGCTTTGGAGCCTGTATGTGTGATGTGGTGGGAGGAGACCCAGAAGCCTAGGAGCCCAGCTCACCCAACAGTCTGTCCCCAGGACACTGCCCGCCTTTGAGACGCTTGAGGCCTGGGCCATCCACCCCAAGAGCCTGCCGAGCCCCAGTGCCCGGCTGGGTCTTTGCACCCTGGGGAGCCAGCATGCGGTGCAGGGCCTCCAGCGGCTCCAAGAAGCACATAGCCACAGGAAACAAGAAGGTCCTGCTGCCAGGGGCCTGGCACCCCAGCATGGCTGACCGCAGTATGGCACCTAGGAGGCATGCTGGCGCCAGCTGGCTTCTCCCGCAGTCCTGGATCCCTAGTGGGGCTGCCGAGGGACTCACTGTAGGAACAGGGTAGGGCAGAGTGCGGGGAGCACCCGTTGTGGGTCCTGTGCCACCCGCTGTCGCTGTCCTCAGCACCAGGAGCAGCACTCCGAGGGCCGCAGCGCCCCAGCCAGCGAGCCACACCTCATCTTCGTGTACGAGGACCGGCAGATCCTGGGGGATGCAGCAGCGCTCATCAGCTACTACGTGAGGCGGCAGCCGGCCATCCAGAAGGAGGACCAGGCCACCATCCAGCAGCTGCTGCACCGCTTCCTGCCCGGCCTCTTCTCACAGCAGCATCCTGAGCCTGGCGCCTCTGATGACTCCACTGATGAGAGCGGCCCAACCTCAGACCCTGGCAGCGGGGCCGGCACGCGGAAGAAGCTGGGGCCTGGGCTGCAGGGTGGCGCCACCGAGGACAAAGACAGGGGCGCCCCTGCGGATGCGCCAGCCCAGGAGCAGCCCCCGCCGCCGCCGCCGCCACAGGCCCTGGACGACGTGTACAGCCTGTTCTTTGCCAACAACAACTGGTATTTCTTCCTGCGGCTGCACCAGACGCTGTGCGCCCGGCTGCTCAGGATCTACCGGCAGGCGCAGAAGCAGCTGCTGGAGCACCGCCGTGAGAAGGAGCGTGCGCAGCTGCTGTGCGGCGGCCGGCGAGAGAAGGGTGGTGATCCGGCCATGGAACTGCGCCTCAAGCAGCCCAGTAAGTGCTACGCCCGGGGGACCAGGAGGGACGCGTGGGCATGAGCACGTGGCTGAAGCAGGGGCATCACGAGGTCCATCCTATCTGGACAGTAGAACAAATCTTGTTTCAAACCAAAGATGGGGGTGTGATGTCACCCACCCATCATGATGTCATCCCAGCAGCCAGGAGGGTGAGGCAGGCATTGCTGAGAGTTCCCGGCCAGCATGGGCCACGTAGTGCAACCTTGTCTCCGAGAAGGGAGTAGGGGTGCGGTCTAGTAGTGAGCGCATGCACAGCCTGGCGCCCACACTGGGCTCCAGGAGGAGGCAGGCAGGCTGGCCGGCTGCTGTGTATCGGTCAGCATTGCTGTGCAGCGCAGCCACCCACACGCCACCCCAGGGACACCGCCCCACGGGAGCACATAGAAACCCAGCTTGCCTCTGTCTCAGTGCAAGGCCTCCTGCTCCTATCCCTGAGCGGCACAGGTCCCCACTGCCACTCACCTGGGACGCTGTGCCATCCACGGGCGCAGGGTCTGTGCAGCGTGAGTCTCGCAGGCAGTTGCGATGGGGTGAGGCTGCCTAGCACTGCGGAAAGCACAGTTGCCAGCTGGCAGAGGGCTTGCGCGCAGCAGTGCCTGCCACAGCTTGGTTCCTGCTCTGCCATGCCGGCTGTCTTTCGTCGTCTCTGGTTCTTACCGAGCTGCCACCAGCAGTCCCACCCATGTGGCTGGCCACGAGCGTGCAGGCAGCTGGGGGTGGGTGGCTGCAGGCCTGCCCCAGAGCCCAGGCCAGCACTCAGCCCACGCCCCCAGGTGAGGTAGAGCTGGAGGAGTACTACCCGGCCTTCCTGGACATGGTGCGCAGCCTGCTGGAGGGCAGCATCGACCCCGCCCAGTACGAGGACACCCTGCGCGAGATGTTCACCATCCACGCCTACATCGGCTTCACCATGGACAAGCTGGTGCAGAACATTGCGCGCCAGGTGAGGGCGGTGGGCGGGCCCAGCGGGTGGGCGGGGCAGCAGGCAGGGGACCGCCCCTTCGGGCCCCTTCCTTGCATCCATGGGCTTTGGAGATTCACCCTGGCCCCCTTAACCTGACCCTTTCTGGATTTCTCCAGGAAGCTGGCCCTGTGGTCAGCAGTGCACAGACATCTTTTTATTTACTTTTTGATACTGTGGTTCTTGCCAAGCAGGCACTTATGCTGCTGAGCTACATCCCTGGCCAACATTTTTTTAAAAGCGTGAAATTGTAACAAAATCTACCATTGTAGCCAGGCAAGATGGGGCATACCCCTGTACCCAGCATTCAGGGAGGCTGAGGCAGAAGGCTCGTAAGATTGAGCCCAGCTAGGCAGCATAGTGAATACTGTCTCAAAAATGTGGAAAGGGCGCAGCCCAGCCTGCAGGTCCTGGGTCCACCTACGCTCTGAGAAGAGCACAACTCAGAGCAGTCTTAGCATCCAAATCCAGTACTCCCGTGTCCTGGTGCTCCAGAGCCCAAACCTCTCTGTTCCCAATGCCGTGGCAGGAGCACAAAGTCCACGCCGTGGAGCTTTGTGTCTTGGACAAAATTATTATTATTATTTTTGTTTTGTTTTTTTGCAGACAGAGTCTCACTGTGTAGTTCAGGCTGGCCTCAAACTCACTTTGTAGCTCAGGCTGGTCTCGAACTCACAACAATTCTCCTGTCTCAGCTTCCCGAGTGCTGGGATTACAGGCATGCGCCACCACACCCGGCTTTGGACAAAATTATTAAGAATAGCCTGTGAGCCGGGTGTGGTGGCGCATGCCTGTAATCCCAGCACTGAGAGGCTGAGGCAGGAGGATTGTTGTGAGTTCGAGACCAGCCTGAGCTACAAAGTGAGCTTAAAGCCAGCCTGAACTGCATAGCGAGACCCTGTCTCAAAAAGACAAAAAAAAAAAAAAAAAAGAATAGCCTGTGAGAGGCTCATGTGTATAGAAATGGAAGAGTTCTGGGCTTTCCCTTCCCCAGCCTAGCACCTCCATGCTCTATGCGTAAGTTACGGAAAACACTAGCCCCAATCCAAAATGGTTGTGGGGCTGAGGAGATGGCTCAGTAGAATAAGCACTTTCCTGGCAAGAGCAATGGCCTGAGTTCAATCCCCTGTTCTGCAAAAAAGAAAAAAAAAGGCAAAACAGTTGTGGCCTGGGCTGCAGTTAGGGGCATCTGGCCTGTACCTCTAGGCTGGAGTGCAAGCGCCTCCTCCTCTAGACTCTGGCACCTCACGGTTCCCAGCTGCCCTGCCCAGCGTCCCAGGCGGCCAACTGGCTTCCAGCATCTGGACATTGCTCTGAAGCCAGAACACATGCTTTCTGTGTCAGGCTGCTGTGTTTGCAGGGCTCATCCTCAGGGAGCCTGGTTTGAGCTGCCTCCCTCTGCCTGTCCGCGTGGTATTGTGCTCGGATGGTGTGTGGGGTGGCTGCAGTGCGTCCTTGCGGGGACATGGACGGTGCTGCCCTGGGTGTCCGTGAGCTCCGCACAGCGTCCTGGGGTGATCACCAGGCACGTCACCATTGCGGTGGCCCTGGAAATGGGTGGGTGCACACAGAAGCCTGAAGGGTGCGGCCTGGGTCAGAGCCTGCCAGGCCACCCTGAGCGCTGTTGTTGTGACTTCTGTTTCCCGCTTGTCAAGTAGGACTATCCTGTCACGACAGCCGAAGTGCAGGAATAAACAGTGCTGTCGCTGTCCCTGTCCCTGTGCACAAGCCCTCCAGGGCACTTCCTTCCAGCCCAGCTCCCTGCCCCTGCTGTGGGCACAGGGTCCAGCTCTTTGCCCGCCAGGCCATGGGGTGGAGCTGCTACTTGTCCCACTCCTGGGTGGGTATGATGCTGCCTACATGTCCATGCAGTGTGGCTTTCTCCTGTGGCTGCAGGGCATTGTATGGATGCTGGTGCTGTGCTGGCCTGGTCCCTGAGGCTCAGGACAGCGATGCCAGCAGTGGCCAGGCACCTGTGCCCTGCGCCCTGTGTTCCTGCCACCCCTCTACATGCTGGGTGCAGGGCATACAGAGCCCTGCCATCCAGCGCAGCCGTGTGGAGATGCCAAGGGACCACCCCTGGGGCCAGACAGGCTCGGAGGCAAGGGGAGCTGTGCAGAAGCAGCTCTCCTAGCTGTTAGCCTAGGGCCCCGTGGGGCAGGACCATCATAGGGCAGCGGCTGCCCGAGCCAGGCAGTGCATTCAGCAGAGCCACAGCAGGGCTCAGGGCGACTGCCATCCTATGGGGGCTTGTGTGTCAGGCCTCAAGCCGGGCTTCTTCTGAAATGGAGCGATCAGGACATCTAAGGTCCCACTGAGCATGTTGGGTGGGGACTGTGCCGTAGGAGACACAGGCCCAGGGACCGTCTCTGGCCGTCTGCTGCAGTGCAGGGTGCGCTCGGTCTGATTTGGCTGTATCTGCTGTGATCTCGTCTGGCTTGCTGTGGTCTGACCTCGCGCTGGGCGGGCTGAGCCAGCTCCGGTAGTTGGGTAGGTCCTGCATGCCCCGAGTATGTCCAGCAGGACCCTGCATCCTGGCACCATGCGCCCAGCGGGTCCACCCTTGTCGCTGCTGCAGCTGCACCACCTGGTGAGTGACGACGTGTGCCTGAAGGTGGCCGAGCTGTACCTGAGTGAGAAGAAGCGCGGCGCAGCCGGCGGGAGCCTGGTGTCCCGCTGCGTGCGCGCCTCCCGCGAGACGAGCTACCAGTGGAGGGCAGAGCGCTGCATGGCCGACGAGAACTGCTTCAAGGTGAGCGCTGGCCGCCCCTGCCCGGGCGGGGCCCCCCAACACTGGCTGCAGCCTGTCCCCGCCCTGCCTGCCCAGGTGATGTTCCTGCAGCGCAAGGGCCAGGTGATCATGACCATCGAGCTGCTGGACACCGAGGAGGCCCAGACCGAGGACCCTGTGGAGGTGCAGGTGGGCTATGGGGCAGGGCCAGTAACCCGTTTGCAACCACCATGCCCCATCCTCGCCCCTTGGCACACTCGGCACAGAGACGCAGCCCTGCCACGGTGTACCAGGGCCCTCCCAGAGGTGCCCAGGGCTCTGTGCCAGTGCTGTCCTGTGTCCTGCCTTCTGAGCTTCCGCTGCCTCCCCACCCTTGGCACCAGCCCCCGGATGTAGTGTGCACGTGTGTGCGTGTGTGTGCTGTGTGTCCACGTGTGCATGTCACTCAGGGTGGCCCCTGCCGGTCTTGGGACTGTCATGGTGTGGCCTGGTATTACTCTGGTGCCTGCCACCCACCAACGCTGGTCGCTGGTGGAGCCTGTTCTCGATAGTGATCTCGTCCTGACTCCATGACCTCCCTAGAGGCTCTTGCACGCCAGGCACCCAAGATGGGATAGTGACCCTGTCCAGCCTGGTGTCCTGTGTTCTGGGGGCCCTGGTCTGGGAGAGCAGCACAGGGCCACCTACACGTAAGCCCTCGTAGAGCCCATGTCTGTGATTCAGTGGGAGCAGCCAGCTTGATGGCCACACCCATGCTCCCAGCACTCTGGGAGGCTGAGGCAGGAGGATCCCAAGTTCAAGCCAGCCTGGGCAACTCGTGGGTTCCAGCCCCATTAATGGGGGACAGTGGCTGCTGCAGCACATGTTGCCCAAATCAAAGCCACCCAGGTAGAGGATGTGCTTGCCGTAAGTCGCCAAGTTGCCTGGTAGGGCTAGAACTTGGGATCTTTGTGTCTCAGCCTCCCAGTGATTGTACACAACTGTACCTGTGCACCTGGCCTCTGTCTGAGCAGTGCCCCCTTTGAAGTCTCTCAGACCAAAAGGATGGTGGGCAGTCCTTGGTCAGGCCTGTGTCCATCGCCTGCAGCGCAGCCGCGGGGCTGCTGGCTTCCCATGCTCTGGGCAGGTTGCAGCCCGAGCGCCCAGGTAACAACCTCCACTGTGCCCTGTCCCTCCACCCCAGCACCTGGCCCGCTACGTGGAGCAGTACGTGGGGACCGATGGCACCTCTGGCTCACCTACCGAGGGCTTCCTGCTGAAGCCCGTGTTCCTGCAGAGGTGAGGCGGGAGGGACCATGGGCCACGCTTCCCTGCAAGGGTGGGCTGCTCTGGGTGGCCCTGCCAGAGTGTTTCCTTCCTCTGCACCTGGCCAGGAATCTGCGCAAGTTCCGGCGCTGGCAGTGCGAGCAGGTGCGCGCCCTGCGCGGCGAGGCCAAGAGGCCCTGGCGGCGGCTGGTGGGTGTGGAGAGTGCGTGTGACGTGGACTGCCGCTTCAAGCTCAGCTCGCACAGGATGGTGTTCGTGGTTAACTCCGAGGACTACATGTACCGCCGTGGCACGCTGGGCCGGGCCAGGCAGGTGAGGGCCGGAGCTGCCTGGGCCTGGGGGATCCTGGGCGCACAGCTACCTGCCTGCCTCCCTCCGCAGGTGCAGCCCCTCGTGCTGTTGCGCCACCACCGGCACTTTGGGGAGTGGCATAGCCGCTGGCTGGAGGACAACGTGACGGGTGAGGCCGCTGGGCTGGTACAGGACTGGCTGATGGGAGAGGAGGACGAGGACATGGTGCCCTGCAAGACGCTGTGCGAGACGGCCGCAGTGCACGGGCTGCCCGTGACCCGCTACCGCGTGCAGTACAGCCGCCGCCCTGCCTCGCCCTGAGCCTCTCATCCCGGGCGGCGTGGGGCTGTCTTTGGCCGGAACCTGAGGGCCTCACCTTGCCGCGGGATTGGTCAGAGTGGGGGCCTTGCACACGTTGCACATGGTGGGCACAACCAGAGCAGAAGCCGGGCCCTGGCCTCCCCGCCTCTGCTGGGCCGCAGGTCGCTCAGGCATGCGAGGGAGGCCCATCACTGCCATTGAGGGCGGGGGTGATGGCCGCAGGTGACAGCCCCGTGCTCGGCCCCTTCCTGGCAGAGCCTTGCCAAACAGGGCACCCACAGCTCCCCACAACACCTCAGACACCCCTCCCATCCCGGAAGCTGGGTGGGCGGGGACACGGGACACCAAGCCCCGCATGCCTCTCGGGTACCCGTTCAATTTGAGAATTTCTGTTCTGGCCTTGATGTCTCTTCGCAGCTGTTTTGAATGTAGTTTTTCTTTTCTATTTATTTGCACATTAAAGTTAAAGATTAAATATTAATGCAGAGCAGAGCTCTGGAGCCCTTCCTGGGAGAAGATGACAGC
Organism: Ctenomys sociabilis; assembly: GCA_004027165.1. Classification (NCBI taxonomy): domain Eukaryota; kingdom Metazoa; phylum Chordata; class Mammalia; order Rodentia; family Ctenomyidae; genus Ctenomys; species Ctenomys sociabilis. The sequence continues at coordinate 30,581 of PVKA01010037.1, forward strand.
CTCTCAGCACCAGTGCCCCAACCTGCCCACCGGGCCCCCCTCCCTCTGCCCTGCTGCCAGAGGTGGGGCACTTGCCCCTAGAAAGGGCCTGCCCCCTCCTGCCTTCTGGAGTGCTCCTTTCCCAGGCTGCTCCAGTCTGCCTCCTGGAAGACGCCTCCATCCCTGCAGTGCCGGCTTGGGGATGCAGTCTGGGTGTGGTAGCCCAGGTCACAGCTCTCCCCACCCCCAGGTGCAGTCCTTGCCTCCCCAGTGGCCATTTGCCTCCTGGGCAAACACCTGGGGCCCTGTGGTCCAAGCTCCGGTCCCAGCCCAGCCCAGCCCCCGTGGCTGGGCTCTGCCCAGGGCACGTGTCCTTGGGTGTCTCCTGCCCCAGGGAAGCAGAGGGAGGCCGCAGAGTGACTTTCCTCGGTGCCTGGCCCAGCAGGTGGTGCCTGGCACCGTCATGGAGACAGTCCTGCAGGCTGGCTGTGGCCGTCCTCGTGTGAGCCCTTATTTACCTCAGCACCCCACGAATAAAAAATCTTCAGCTAGAGGTGGTGATGTACCTTTGCAGCCTAGTGCTCAGGAGGCTGAGGCAGGAGGATTACTACAAGTTTGAGGCTAGCCTGAGCTACATAGTGAGTTCAAGGCCAGCCTGAGCAACAAGGCAAGGCTGTCTCACAAAGAGATGTGGAGGCAGATTTTACGGAGCTACTCGCAGCTGGCCTTGGAGGGACAGTGCTAGTCACAACAGTATGGGCTTAGGTGGATGGGACAGGGTGGGCTCTGATGTGGTCCACAGAAGGCTGAGGCCCCTGTGCGTTCAGAAACTGGTAGTGCAGCCCTGTCACCTTCTAGCTTGTACAAAAGTCTCAAGAAAATGCAGATGTGGGGATGTGCCTATTATTCCACTGCTGGGGAGGCTGAGGTAGGAGGATCACAAATCCAACTGAGCTAGACTGTCTCAAAACAAAAAGGGCTGGGGGTGGAGCAAAGTTGAGGCCCTGGGCTTGAGTCGTGAGATACTCACGATGCTGATCGTCTTTTTCTTTTTGTGGAACCGGGGGTTGAACTCAGGCTCTTGCACTTGCCAGGGAAGCGCTTATTCCACTGAGCCGTCTCCCTGGCCCCAGTGGTGATCACTGTAACTGCTCCTGAGTGCACAGTGGGGTGAGGTCCTCAGGGTGTAGCGGGAGGCACCAGCACAGGCCACGTCTGCACTCAGGTGCCTGCAGTGGGATGCAGGGGCCATGGCCAGAGTGTGACCCCTCTTGTTCCTAGGCCGCTGTGGCTTCGACCCGCATCAGTACTGCCTTGGAATGTTTCCTCCCCTTTTTGTTGGTAGCAGCAATTGAACCCGGGACCTCGTGCTTGCCAGGTTGTGCCGCTGAGCTATAACCCTGGCTGTTTCTGGCTTCCCTTTTAAGAACTAAACTAGTTGCTGTGGGAGGAAACCATGGAGCTGCCCTGGGGACAGCAGCCTGGCCCCTCCCAGAACCGGCTGTGCCTGCCCCTGGGGGTCTCTTGGGTGGCCCCCATCCTTATTTTGCTGCTGTCCCTAGTGTCACAGTGCTGTCCGAGTGAGCCGGGCCAGACAGCTTCCTGTGCATCTTTCTGGCCCAGTTCTGACCCTGAGACTTTGCGCCTCAGCACAGCCACCATGAGGACCATGCCCCACCGGCATGGCTGGCCTTTGGTGACCTCAGCACCATTCCTGTCCTGGGGGGTGCGCTGACCAGGGGCCTGGAGGGCCAGGGCCAGCACAGTCACTTCCTGGCGTCTCCTGTGTGTGGCTGCAGTGGAGCTGGAGCAGGAAACAGCCACTTGGGAACTCCGCCCTTAGGCTCCGACACCAGTGGCCTGGAAAGTCCCTGTGGTCACCCGGGGGAGGACAGAGGGGCTCAAGAACATGCTCCACCCTATTGGGCCTACAGGGCATCAGTGGGACAGAGGGACCTGGCTGCTACCCCTGCAGGCTTGCTGGTCAGCAACCTCCCTGTGGCCTTGGGGGCCTGGCCCCAACGCCCCACGTTATCTCTCCACGGGGTCCGGAACCCGGGCCAGGGTGACAAGGCAGGAAGCCCTGGGCCACAGTGGAGCCGCACGGCAGCATGTGGAGGGCCCTGCTGTGGCTGCTGGGTCTGGGGCTTGGCCTGGTGGGCAGCGACCCAACCCCCAGCACCTACGATGAGGATGATGGTGAGTGGCTAACTCCGTGGGTGAGGGGAGGCACAGGTCTGTCCTTCCAGGGCACTGTCTGGCTCCATCACACCCGCCAGGGACCACGAGCTGAGCAGGGTGCTGTCTCAGGCCAGTCCCCAGGATAGAGCGGGCAGAGGGCTCCCTGGTTCCTGACCTGTACTCCTCTCCCAGCAGCCAGCACACTGGGGCCCTGGGCTGGGCTGGAGACGGCGAGGACCCCACAGCAGGCAGCCCCACGGAGCTTCCCCGGCCAGGCCTGTGCCAACGACAGTGACACCCTGGTGCTCACGGACAGCTCACAGGCGCTGCTGTTGGGCTGGGTACCCACGCAGCTGGTGCCTGCACTGTATGTGCTGGTACTGGCCGTCGGGCTGCCGGCCAACGCACTGGCGCTCTGGGTGCTGGTGGTGCGCGGCCCGCGGCTGCCGGCCACCACACTGCTCATGAACCTGGCGGCCGCCGACCTGCTGCTGGGCCTGGCGCTGCCCCCACGCCTGGCCTACCACCTGCGTGGCCAGCGCTGGCCTTTCGGAGAGGTAGCCTGCCGCTTGTCAACGGCCGCCCTCTATGGCCACATGTACAGCGCAGTGCTGCTGTTGGCCGCCATCAGCCTGGACCGCTACCTGGCCCTGGTGCACCCACTGCGTGCCCGGGCCCTCCGTGGACACCGCCTGGCCGCTGGGCTCTGTGTGGGCGCCTGGCTAGTGGCTGCTGCACTGGCCACACCCCTGGCCCTGCCGCGGCAGACCTTCCGCCTGGCAGGCTCTGACCACCTGCTGTGCCATGACGCTCTGCCACTGGCCACGCAGACGTCCTTCTGGCGGCCGGCGTTCGTGTGCTTGGCTGTGCTTGGCTGCTTCCTGCCCTTGCTGCTCATGGTGCTGTGCCACGGGGCCACGCTGTACGCACTGGCGGCTGGCGGCTGGCGGCACAGCCACGCGCTGCGGCTCACGGCCCTCGTGCTGGCCTCAGCTGTGGCCTTCTTTGTGCCCAGCAACACGCTGCTGCTGCTACACTACTCGGACCCCCGCCCGGGCACATGGGGAGACCTGTATGGCACCTATATGCCCAGCTTGGCGCTCAGCACCCTCAACAGTTGTGTGGACCCCTTCCTGTACTACTATGCATCCCCTGAGTTCAGGGACAAGGTGCAGGGGCAGCTGTGTCGCTGGCCGGCTGCAGGCACCACTTCCCAGGGGTCCCAGGAAGTGGGTGGCCCAGGCACCGGCTCCTCCCAGCTCTAAAGCTCCCTGGGGTGGCGGGAGGACAGGCTGAGTCCCCCTGGGACACTACTGTCCTCGGAGTCGGCTGGTCCCTGTGTCCTCTGAGAGGGAATTCAGTGGCTATGTCACCATGGGGGCTGGAGTGAGGCAGCCACAGCCCCGGCCGTGAGGATGTTGGCGGGGGGTGGATTCTCTCCAGAACCGAGTGCAGCATATCCCTGAGACTCTGAGCTGTGGCCCTCTTGGCAGCCTGTGCCGGAAGGTGCAATGCAAGGTCCAGACCTCACGGCCAGAGCTGACATCTCAGCCTGACACAACTCCATCCAGGGAGTGGAACTTTCTTCTGGAAATATCTGCCCAACTGGCAATCCCGCTCCTCCTGGACGCCGAGGCACCAGCCCATCCTGCTGCCCACATCCGGAAGGAACCTGGACCCTTCCCACATGAGTGATACTGGGCCACTGCTCCCAACCCCTCCCACTGCCTGTCCTGTCTGCTCCATGCAGAGGGGCTGGGGACGCCTGGGCTGAGCGCACTGTAGCTACTATGCCTAAATTAAAGATGTGTTACAGTGATACACTGCGTCCTATTCCCCGCAGGGACAGGGCAGCATCGGTACCAAGGCAGCTGTAGTCATGGGGGGAGGCAGGAATGTGCTGCAGAGCATATGGGGAGGGGTCCCTGTGGGACACAGTCCACAGGAGGGATGCTGGGCAGAATGGATGCAGAGGCCTTAGAGCCCAGGCATCCTCCAATGGGTGGCAGGGACGGTTGGAGGAACACTGATAGCTCCGTGATAGGGTCTGTGCAAAGCCCTCCCAGGTACCGAGTCCTTCCTGCCCCTGCTGCCCACTGGGTGGCACCCACCCCCTTCATGTTGCAACAGGTCTCTCCAAGCTGCCCAGGCTGGACTCGAACCTCAGCAGACTCCCCAGGGTTAGTGTTAGCGTTGCAGTGGCCATACTCCTACACTGATACCCAGGGGGTATACGACTGAAAGCCCTGCCCCAGATGTGGGCGCTCCCCTGCCAAGGCGCTCCCCTTGACTCCTGCCTTCCACCCCAGGGCAGAGCACGACACCAGGATAATGCAGCACAAAGGCACCACGGGGGCATCTGTCTGTGCCCTACCCCACCCCCACGGCAGTGGCACCAATGTGCTTCCAGTCCTCATGGACTCAAGGCTCTGACCCTTCACAACCCTGCAGCCCTGCACCACATGGCCTCATCAGGTTTGTCACCAGGCCCCATGGAGACGCCAAGCTGTGCAACAGTGCCTGCCTCTCCCTGCCAGGCAGAAACTGGCAGTTCTTGCTAAGTTCTGCCCAATCCTGGCAGGACCCTTCACTGGGCCCATGGAACCTGTGGCTCTCAGTGTCGTAGTGGGCACTGCCTGCTCCAGCATGGCAGGATGTGGGACCAAGGCCTGGCCATGACCCCCCACTGCAACTGCACCCTGGCTGTGCTGCCCAGGGACAGGGCCGGGACTGGGGCTCTCATTAACCCAGGCTCTGGGTCAACTCGTGCTCACCAGGTAGCAGCTTTAGCCAGGTGTGGTGGGAGGCCTGTAGCACTCAGGAGGCTGCCGACTACTGAGATGGGCTCAGAAACAATCACTTGAGAGCGAGCCATGCAAGGCCAGTAGGGGCAGCCAGACGCCCTCTTTCCTTCACTGCAGCTGTGCTGGGCACCTACATTTCTGGGCCTCTACCGATGTGGGGCAAGATAAACTTTACAAACTAGTTTCAGGTTTTGTGCCACAAGTAAAACTGGGCCAAAGGGAGATGGCTCAGTGGAGTAAGTGCTTCCCTGGCAAGCGTAAGGGCCTCAGTTCCATCCCGGGTTCCACAAAAAACAAAACAAGTAACTGTACCAAAATGATAGCCTGTGGGCACAGAAGTCCCTCAGCTCTGGCCAGGGTCCCAGAGTGCACACCTGGGACTGCAGCAAAGCACCCGACTGAGGGCATCTGTAGAGCTGAAGCCATCGAAGGGAGCCTGGGGACCTGAGACCCCATCACAGAACGCCGAGTGCCTTGGCACCTCCCCCACACAGAACCCTGACCTGGCCCCAGGCCAGCAGAGCGTCTGCCTGAGGTGCCAGCTGAGGGTACCCAGCACAGGCGCAGGCTTGCTGGGACACGGAGGGTGGGCACTGGCTCTGCTGTGGCCACACCGCACGACGCTTGTCCCCATAGCCAGATGCCCCACCATCTCCCAGGTGTATGCACACCTCCCCGTGGCCTATCCCAGGGAGAACAGACTGATCCACAAGTTTCTGTTTTGTTTTTTATTTATTTATTTATTGTATTTTAGGGAGGGTCTACAGGGTGTTCAGGGTCTCACTACTAGATTGGATTCTATGATCCGCCTGTTCACAGCCTCCCAAGAACTGGGATTACAGGCATGCTCCACCATACCGCAGTCTCAATCGCTTGAACCCCTGGCCCCTGCACCTGCTTGCAGGCACTTTAATTGGCTGAGCTATTTGTCCAGGCCCTAAGTTTCTGTTTTAAATAAGACAGACACAGCCAAGGTGTGGCCAAGTTCTTTGTGGTAACCCCCACACCACAGGGAAGTCACCACTCAGCCCCTGTGCAGCCAGGGCCTTGTGGGCTGGAGATAAGCCCCCTGAAGGGGCCTGTCCTTAGCTGACCCCGAGGGTCCCCACGGGGTCTCTGTCAGGGCTAAAGTACCAGTGGTGGGCAGCCTTGGCACCCCGCGCGCCTTCCCAGGCCTCCTGGCTGGTGAGTGCCGCCTCCTTGCTGGCCTCGGCTGACAGCTGCAGCACCTGCGCAAAGCCCCTGCAGGGACAGGGAGAAGGAGGAGGCCCAGGGGGGCAGAAGGTCAGGCACAGCCCAGCCTGGGAAGCTGAAGTTACTTAGCAAGAAGACCCGAGTTGGACCCCAGCACATGCACACACGCAGACACTATACAGCTAGGAAAGGGCAGTGAACTGGAGGTGCTTGGGCCACCTGCTCTTGTGACCTTGGGCACAGTGACACCTGCTGGCCACCACCCACTGCCCCGGGAGCACAAGACACTCTGTCCTGCACAGTGTCACAGTCACCTCCGGAGCTCAAGGTCCTTCTGTGCAGTCGTGTCCCTGAGCTCAGCCAGCAAGGCCAGCACCTGTCCCTGTTCCTCAGAACCGGTGAGGCCCAGCTCGGCCAGCAGGCGGTGGGTGGTGGTCAGTTCGGCCTGCAGGGTGTCTGGGGAGGACAAGGCATCAGGGGCCAGGCAGCCTACAGGCCCAAGACACCTGCTCAAGCCCCCCCTGCGGCCCCGCCCGCCTGGGTCCAGCACACACTCGTGGTCCTTGGCCCTACCAAGCAGCCGCTGCCCGCTGTGCTCCACGTGGATGGCGCTCACAGGCAGCTCGTGCCGGGTGGTGTCCAGGGCTTTGGCCAGCGTCCTGTATCGCTCCTGGAAATGCCCGGCCACTGCCTTGAAGGGGTGCAGTGCCTCCATCTGCATGAAGGACCCTGTGAGCCCAGGCCCTGTCCCAGGGAGCTGCAGCACCCTCCTTCCCTATACCCAGAGCTCCTAAGGCAGTGGCATGGCCTCACCAGGCGTGCATTGTGCCCACTGTGTGGCAGTGCCAGGCAGGCCCTGTCCCACAGCCTGTGCCTGAACACTGCCCTGAGGCCATTATTAGCATGGCCTCTGCTCAGATCTGTGGGGACAGAGATGGGGGCCTGGCCACCAGGTGCCCACGTGAGGGCACTAGGCACCCAGTTCACGCTGACAGCGTCGGAGTCTCGCAATGTGCCAACTAGAAGTGAGGGGGATGCAACTGGGCTCCCGATACAAGGAGGAAGCTGAAGCAGGGATGGCGGCCACACCCCGACCCAGCATTCTGGAGGCTGACAGGAGGGCCATAAACTCAGGCCCAGCCTCCACACCAGCAGGGACCAGCTTTGGGCTCGTGTCCTGGGCAGTGAACACACAGGGCCAAGGCCGCCCCACTCGAGCCACACTGACCTGGGCGTCGAGCGTGCCCACCAGCTCCTGGTGCTTCTGCTGCAGCAGCAGCTTGCGCCTCAGCTCGTGCACCTTTTGCTGCAGCTGGGCCTGCTCCTGGCACATGGCTAGCAGGCTCCGCTCTGCCTTCTCCTCCAGCTCTGCCAGCCCGTTCTCCATCTGCAGGCCAGGCGAGAGCTCAGGCCACGCACAGCAGGCCCCTTTCCCCCTTCCCGGGGCCAGCACTGCCTCACCTTCACCGTCAGCAGGGTCAGCAGTAGCGTCTGGGATGCCATCATCTCCATCACCTCTGGGAGCTCCTATAAGGAAAGGAGCACTCAGAGGCTGAAGCAGGATTGTTGAGCTGTAACCCCATTCCCTTTTATAAAATTAAAAAAAAAAATCTTTTACTTATTTATTTGGTACGCAGCCTCCCCAGTGCTAGGACCACAGGCACGAGGCACCACGCCATTTTGGTGGCCAGCACAGTTTGCAGTACTAGGGACTGAACCCAGGCCCTTGTGCTTGCCAGGCAGGTGCTCAGACCACCCAGCTATCCTACAAAATTATTTTTTTGAACTAGAGTCTTGCTGAGCCACTAACTGCCTGAGGCTGATTTCAAATTTTTGATTCTCCTGCCTCTGCCTCCCGGAGTGCAGGGAGGACAAGCATGTGCCCTCACGCCTGGCTCCAGCTCTCGAGGGGGACCCTAACCTACCACACTGCACCACGCTTCAGGAAGCAGAGGTGCCCCACCTAGCGTCTACCCCTGTGGCCGTGACGCTGGGACCAGGTGTCCCACTGAGCAGGCTGGCGGGGCGCAGTGTCTTCCTGCCATGCTTACCGGGCTCTTCCTCTGCGGGGCTGTGAAGGATGCTGCCTTGGGTTTCCGTGACAGCGTCTTCTCCAGCTGTGGCGTCTTCCCAACTGTGCTTCTGTCTACAACAGAGCAAAGAGGAGCGCATATGCCACCCTGTGGCCACTACCAAACAATGCAGTGGGAGCTGTGGAGCTGGGAAACCTGACGCTGCCTGGCGTAGCGGAGCATGGTGGTCTCTCTCAAGCCCGCAGCTGTCTGGGTGCCCTTGCTGCCACACAGCCAGGCAGGAGCACACTGGAGGCCAGGACAGACCCTGCCCCATGCCATGCAGGGCTTCCATCACATGCTCGCCAGTGAGTAACATCATGAAGTCTGCAAGCGTACCCTGACCAGCCCAAGCCAGGGCCTTACCATTGATGGCCGAGAGGTCTAGGTCTGGTGGCGCAGTGCCATGCCCCTCCAGCAAGGTGGACTGCAGGTTGCCCTGGCCCATGCCACTGGCATCTGCACCAGACAAGAGCGTGAGTTGGTGTGGGACCCCAGGATCCACGCACCAGAGTGAACATTCCTCCCTGGCTGGGGTGTCTGACTATGAGGCAAGGCCCACTAGCACGCTGGCCCAGAGACAGTGGGTCACCAGGGACCACCTGTGCCCTGGACCTCTAGGAGAAGCAGGGGCTTGGATGCACCCAGGGCCCTCACGCACCTGTGGCCCTGGGCAGCTGACCCGGTCTCCTCACAATGTTTGTCACTCTCCCACTGGCTCTGGTGTCTGTAGCAGGGGCCTGTCACAGATATATGACACTCAGGGAGCGGACCTGCCTGCAGGTACCCAGCTACTCCAGCTGCCCATCCTTCTGTCCTCATCATACACATGGGACAAGCACATCCTGTCCTGTTGGTGTGGAGTTCCAGGACACAGGAGTCGCCTGAGCCAGCGTTTGGTCAGTGCTTTAAAGAGCACTGTCATTTCCTGCGGGATCAACCTAGACAGCTGGAAGGACATTTGTCAAGCACCCCTGAGTTCTGCAGAAGGCTGGTCTCAAGGTTGGGCAAGCCCACAATGCTGCCTGCCAGCCGGAGCTTCAATATCCCGGATAGAACTGCACAGCCCAGCCTCCTACCTTTCTGGCTGCCTTCCTCTCATACTGCATGTAGCGTGACTCCACCGTTCTCCCACCTGGCTCAAAAACAAAACCGACAGAACAGACTTGATGAAAAGAAAACAAATTTTTTGTGATACTAGATGCTGAACCCAGGGCCTTCTTAGTTTTTTTTATTTTTTATTTTTTCAGAACTAGGGATTGAACTTAGACCCTTGTGCTTGCCAGGGAAGCGCTTATTCCCTTTGAGCCATCACCCTGGCCCCTTAATTTAGTTTTGAGATAGGGTCCATGTTGTTAAGTGGCCCAGACTGGGCTCTCTCTTTTGATCCTCCTGCTTCAGCCTCCCAGAGAGGACAGGCTTGCGCCCCAACCTACCTGACAAGACAGTTTCTCTGTGGGGGGCTAATGCACTCACCTTGTGCTCTTTTTCCTCTGACCCTGGAGCCACTGGGGGTGCTGGGCCCAGCTGCAGAGGACTTCCTGGAAGAGGGTAGAGAGGGCCTGTTCACCTGATGCACAATTGGCAGAGAGCAGTACCAGCATGACAGTTCGTCCCAGCAACAGCCTCAGCAGACCAGGCCACCTCCCCAGGAAGAGCAGCAGCCTTGGGCCATGCCCTGCAGACAGCTCCACGGAGATGCAAACTTCCACAGAGCGAGCACATGAGGCTCAGGGTGCACTGTGGCTTCTCAGCTGCAGAGCCGCACTTCTCAGGGCCCATGGAGACAGCAGGAGGATGCTGCAGGGCTCCCAGCAGGCAGGACTGCCCCAGACTACCCTCTCACACCTGGCCCGGCCCTCCCGTGAGGGGCTGGTTTCGGAGCCAGAAGCTGTGCTGCCACTGCCTGGGTGGCTGGGCTAAGCGCCAGCCTGGTGACACAGGTGTGCTCTGAGGGGGCAGGGATGAAGCGACAGACAGCACCTTCTCTAGGATCTGAGACTCGTGGTCACAACAGAGGGGCTACTGGCATGGGGAGGGGAGTTCGAGTGCAACTCAGCACCTCAGTGTCCAGCAGCTCTGCAGAGTGATCTGGCTATACCCCCACATGGCTGGGAGAACAGAGAGGGGCATGCCTATAATCCCAGCGCTCAGGAGGCTGAGGCAGGAGTACCACATTTAAATCAAGGCTACCTGTCTCAAGAAAATAAAGCAAAAAGACACCTGATGCAAAAGAACTCCCACAGCCCGGTATGGTGGTACACATCTGTAATCCCAGCACTCAGGAGGCTGAGCAGGAGAATTGTTGTGAGTTCAAGACCAGCTTGGGCTACATAGCGAGCTCTAGGCCAGCCTTAATTGGATAGCAAGACCTTGTCTCAAAATGACAAAGGACAGGGAGATAGCTCAGTAGAATAAGCACTTGCCTGGCAAGTACAAGGTACTGAGTTCATCCCTAGTATCGCAAAAAAAAAAAAAAAAAAAAAAAAAAGGGAGCACCCAGAAAGTGATCCAGGTACAGAACCCAATTACATAACAAAGGAAACCTGAAGAGGTAGGAAGAGGCCTGGCTGCAAGGCGGGGTAAAGGCTCCAGGCCCTGCTGTCCACAGGGCCAGGACTCTGGGACCAGAATGCAGGCTGGGCCTTCACAAGCTGGGTGATGACTGCTAAAGAAGAGAGCAGTCCATTCATCATGCTCAGGTTTTAAGAATCTAAAAACAGACCACTTAGAGCCTGACGTAACAGGAAAGGGCCCAGAGACAGGCCTTGCTGACTAATTGGCTTCGGCCTTCCAGGATGATGGGGGTTTCAGCTCGACAGGCCAGTATCCACAGGCTGCGGCTGGAGTACTGCCTGAAGTTACTGGCCAGCCTGGGCTGCACAGCAAAACCCTGTCTTCAAAAAGCCATAAACAAACCCAGGAAAAATGTAAACATATCTGCTATGTGTAAATGCAAGCACTCTTGGCTTCCTAAAAGCAAGACAAGCTAATGCACTCGGTTCTCCCAAGTGAGACGACAGACCAACTCTGCTATGAAGAGCTATCTTCTGTGAGTAGAAAGAAAATGCTTGAGGACAACCTGTTTCCTGCAGTTAGGTCTGCACGCTTTAAGACGAACAAAAGTCCTACTTGCTTATCATGTGAAGATTTCCCAGCTTACCCTAAAAACAATGCTTTGTCTAAGACCAACTCAGTGCACTTTTAGGAAAAGTCCTTGTCGTTTGCCACGACAGTTAAGAGCTGCGACTTTATCCAGCCCGCCAGTGCTTATTTATATGGTCTAATGCCAACTGTTTTTCAAGACAAAGTCTTGTCTGTAGTCCAGGATGGCCTTGAATTCAGGATCTTTACAAATCAGCATCTTTCAACCAGAGAGCAACTGTTTCCCCAAGTTCCTGAGCCTGGCGTAGAAACCACCATCCACGTCTCCCTTCAGCTCAGAAAGCGCAGAAAAGCCAGCACACGTCGGCAAGGCAGCTCACAGGTGGGAAGAGAAACTGCAGGCGCCGGCCGCGGGTCGGCGACTTGATGGTCCGTCCGGCTGCCGCGCGCCCCTGTTGTCCCTGCGCTCCCAGACGTGGAAGCTGGCCATCTGAGGCTTCAGAGGATGCTGCATTTCCGAAGCCTTTGCTTTCCACCTAAGGTGCCCCCCTATTTGTCGGGGGAGCGACACTCGCTGTGGCCGGGACCCGAGAGGTTGACGACACTCGTCCAACCCTGAGCGCCCCGTAAGCGCCCACTTCTTTCTCCTTCCTGCTGCGGTAATCTCCGCGCACCTCCGGAGTGTCCACTCTAAGTGGAGAGCACGAAACGTGCAGGGGGAAAAGGAAAGGGCACGCGACGGTGGGCGCTGTAACTCCAAGGTCACCAATGCTACCGTCGCACGCTAACACCTCCCCCGGGGGCAAGTCGGACCGAATCTCTCGCTCCTTCGCGTCAAGTGCTGAGCGCGAGTTCCGGGCATGCGCAGACGCCGCAGGGCGCGGGGCCCTAACGGGCAGTTCCTAGAGGGTCGGGTCCTGGATTAGCTCCAAAGATCCCCATTCCTCAGTTTTCTCTTGGCGAGCCGCAGCCCTCGCCATGGCCACCCTTGTCGTCTCCACAAACCCAGTACTGGGGGGGCCCTCACTCACCCCACACCGCGCCCCGAGGAGTCCGCCATTTCCCGCCTTCCACTCAAAGGCCCAGCGCCGCAAGGCTGGCTCCGCCCCCGCGCCGCAGGTCAGACCTCCTGGCGGAGTCACAGGAGGGGTGAACGCGGGGCGGAGTGCGCCGACATAGACGTCGCGCGAGCAGAGAAACCCTCCTTTCCTCATACTTGGTATCGCCCACCAGCTGCGGAAGGTGGGGCCGCGGTCTGGAAGGTAGAGGCGGGACTTTTGCGGGACCCCGCCCCTCAGCGGGGGCGTCACGCTCCAAGGCCCCGCCCCTCCGGAACCCGGAAGTGGGCGCGCGCTGAGTAGCGGCGGGCGCGGCGGGGCGGAGCGCGGCGGCCCGGCAGCGGCGGGGCAGCGGCGGGGTAGCGGCGGCCGGCGGGCTGGCGGGTGTCCGAGAGAGGATCCCGCCAGGGATCCGTGGCCCGCGGCGGCCGAGACCCAGGTGAGCCGGGGGAAGCCTGCGGGGGCGCTCAGCCTCGGAAGGGATGGGTTGTGGAGGGGTTCGTGGGGTGCGGTGGCGGGGGTCGAGGGGCGGGCCGAGCCGAGGGGGCCGGAGAGGCGGTGCGGGAGCGGGCGGCGGGAGGCGCGACCCGGCCGGCGGGGCGGGCGGGGATCGCAGGCTGCGTCGGCCGAGGACGTGGCTTGGGTGGTTTTAGGGGGTCGCAGGAAGCGGGGCTGGACCCCTGCCGGGAGGTGCTGCTAACGACGGGGTCGGGAATAGGCCCGAGGCGTCCCGGGAGTGAAAGGCTCCGAACCCACTGATGTGGCAGCCGGCTATTGGGAAGGGGGAAGCGGGGGTGGTTGGGAAGAAAACGGGGACCGAGGAGGCGAGGGCGGCCTCGCCCGGTGTGGGTGTTGGGATGCAGACCCTGGAGATCTGCGTTTCTCTTTATTCACCTTCCGTACCGCACCCCGAGTGGCTGTAGGATTCCCAGAGCCCCTCCAGGCGCCGCCTGCCCGGACTTGGAAACTCGTCGGCGCTCTAGGCGCTCAGACGGGAGTAGGTGGATTCTGGGGTTTCAGGGCTCGAGGACGGAGCATGCCGGCCTCGAGGTGTGTTTCTGAGGGGAAAGAGAGGTACTGCCATTTCTGCAGGCTCCATTCTTGGACTTAAGTGGGTAAAACGGCACACAGGAAGTGTGTCCCCCTCACCCCCCCCTTAGTGGCGGCTGTGAGCTCAGCCTTCGCAGGACCAAGCCACCATGTGCCCCCTTCTTTCCGGGGCTCCCTGAAGGTCAAGGGTCTTGAAGGGGCTGCTCTCCTTCCCTGTGGCTAGTGTGGTCATCCATGAGAACATCACGAAGGGTCCCGGCCCCTCCCTTCCCTAGGCATTATGTGGTCTTGAAGTCTGCAGAGTCCTCAGGTGTCCCGGAGCAGCTGAGGACTGTCACAGGCTCAGCTTTGTCTGCTATGGCACGGGGCTGCAGCTGGTGTGTGTGTATGGGGGGTGATTGGTATCAATCTCTCCCCTTACCCACTGAGGGGACCCTTATCTGTGATCTGTTAAAAAGGGGATAGAGCTTATCTAAGACATGAGTCTGGATAGTTTCAGTGTATAGGCAAGCCTTAGATAATCACCCCGTTCCTTTCCAGAACGTTTTGCTTTGAGAGGCAGAAGGCTTGCAGCCTTGCTTGCCCTGGGGCACACAATTACAGCCCAGTCTTGCCTATTGAAGACATTGTCTGGGGGGCTGCTTTGGCCCAGATACCCCAGTGCCCCAATGGCTGGGGTGAAATTGGGCCATCTTGGGGCCTCATGGAGGCCACCTCCTTGCACCAGAGCACTGCCCAGTGGGGTCTCTGAAGGAGGGGAGCTGGGGGTGCCAGGGCACAGCCTCAGGCACATCTCTCCACTGGTCCTTCACCTTCAAGAGGATGGGATCTGCAGGATCAGCATTTTCCAGCCCAACCCCTCTTATTAACTTCCACGTCTGCCCGACCCGCCCTGCCTCCCCAGTCCTGCACACCTGGCTCTTAAATTCCCACTCCAGTGCTTCTGCGGGGTTTCCCGTGCAGCGCTGGGCCAGGCAAGTGCTCACCACCGACCTGCGGCGCTCGTCCTCATGATATGCACAGTGCATCTGTCTCTAGGGCCAGAGCAGGCATCCCTGGGCAGGATGTCCTCACACTCGGCCTGGTTCCCAGGCACCAGGTGAGTGCTTGGGAATCCCCCTTTCTTATGATCATGGGGTCCCTTTCTCTTCCTCAGCAGGGCACGCAAACTGGCCACTTCCCTTTCAGTTTTGCTAGATGGGCCTGAGCTCATGGTGCTGAGCATGTGACTGGCTCTTGTCCCCTCGAGGAAGTGTGCCTGCTATCCCCCAGAGCAAAAGGTGTTTAGATTGGATATCAGAAGTGGCATAGGATGTCCCTGGGGTAGAGCTAGGGATGAGCCCGGCTGGGACTGGAGAAGTCAGCCAGATTTCCTGGGAAGCAGAGTGGCTGCATTGAGCTGGAGAGCTGCATAGGAGGAAGATGGGTTTGTGTGAGTGGGTCCCTCGGATGCCCTAACCCCTCTTATAGGGGCAGTGGCTTGGATTTTCCTGGCTTTCATAATCTGCCCACCACCAAGCAAAGAGTTCTTGTTCCCAGTTCCCTGAGACAGGCCCCAAATTAGTCCCTGGGATTTTGGGGAATGTGAAGGATCATGGGTCATCTTAAGTTGGTGCAGAATTTCTCAACTGTGCCATCATCTTGTGAGCAGCTGGGCCATCCCACTCAGTGCTCTACGTGAAGCTGGTACTAAGATGTGGGTCCCCAGCCTCAGTGGGCCACGTTGTCTATGCCAGGCTGCTTCTAAGAGTGGGACAGGCACCTAAATTGTGTCTTGCAGTCACTTCTTAATCGGCAGGTAACTTTTTAATTTGCATCAAGCAGGTATAATAAAGGAGAAGCTGTTAGGTCTGAGGGTGAGGAGGCTTTGACCCCCAGGATGGGTGGAAGGAGTGGCAGGGACAACAGGGAGCCACTGGGACCATTGTCCGTTGCTTCTTTGTATCACCCGTGACCTGGATTTCTAAAGGCCCTGTCCCATCTGGGAACAAGCTATCACTTTTCTTCTGAGATTAGAGATACTAGGTTTTGACCTCAAAAACGACTTTGCAAGTTGGCCCAGATGAAGGTGGCTTTTGTCAGCCGCGTTATCGCTGGTGTGCCTTGCCTGTCAGTTCCCACATGCCCCTGCTATGCTCCTCTGCCTGTCTCTAAGACTATGGCATTACTCCTCCCCAAGCTAGGAGACACAGGTCCCAGGGCTGGGGACTGATGGCCCCTCCTGCGTGCTGCCCTGGACGCCAGCCCCCAGCCCCTAGCCCCACTGTGCCAGGCCACCTCTGCTCGGCTGCTGCTCGGCAGCAAGGGCCACCTCCCCATGGAGAGCAAGACAGGCCTTCCCTTCTGCCTTGCCATGGTCCGGGAGGCAGAACAAAGGCCTCAGTCTCATCCTGCTGGGTCACTGCTACTGCCACTGCCGGGCCAGTCATGGTCCCCCTCAGGCCAGGAAAGAGCCCACATGCGACGTGTTCCCTAAACAACCCCTGTGCTGGTGCTCACTTCTGAGTGGTGGCCTCCCCCAACCATGAGGAATGCAACAGTGATTCAGGGGTTCAGCCTGGGGCTCATCAGGTTGTGAATGAGCTGTTCTGTGACTCATGTGCATGGCTCAGCTCTGCCCCTCCCAGTGGTGGTGGGTGTGCACAAAGAACCGTGGGGGATGGCTTGTGACCCCCGTGTCCACCAGTGCTGCCGAACAAAGTGCCACAAAACGGACGCCCCATTGTTCCAGGGCTGGGCCCAGGTCGAGATGCTGAACCTGGGAGGGGTCCTGGCCTCGCAGGAGGCCATCATCTCCCTGTGCGTGGGTGTCATGGTGGAGATGGTACTGGCTTGGTCTCTGTCTGGTTTCTTTTCGGCAGGAGGTGTGTCACAGGATGTGGGGTGCTCTGAGGACCATAGCTGGCTTCTCCCACTGGGGTGGGCCCTTGTCTATGTAGGCATCTAGGGACAGCTGGCTTGTTACACTGGGTGAGGGACAATAAGGAGCTAGGAGAGAAGGGGTCCATCCTGGACCGCTGGCAGTGGTAGGGATGTCCCATGGCTGTGTCAGCTGTGGAAGGTCCCTGCTGGGGAACTTTCTGGATGTATGCTCACAGGTTTAGGGTGACTCAAGTGGGCAGGGACCTTCCAGAGGAGCAGATCTCTTGGGAATTTATGGGGGTGTTGTAGGGCCAGGGGTGGGGTCCCTGGGGAAAAGTAAAAGTGGGTGCCTGTGGAGGGATACCCATTCTCAGCATTGCCATGGTCACCAGGAAGGAATGCCCTTCCTTCCTGGTGACCTAGGATGGGAGATGCTTCTAGAAGTCCTGGCATCCTCACCAGAGGGAATGTCGCCTGGGAGCTGGTTGCTGTCAGCCAGGGATGTCCTTCTATGCAGCAGGCCAGGCCCACAGGCTTGGGTAACTGCGGATGGAAGCCATGAGGGTCCAGGCAGTGGCAGGGCCAGCTGCAGGAAGGAATGGAGTGATGGAGTCCCCAGCAGCCACCCTGTGGCTTGGGGCTTGCCGGGGTCCCCTAACTGCCAGATGCCATCACACCATGTAGCATCCTGTACCCCGAGGCCCTGAGTGCAGTGATCCTTGCCTTGCTGTCTAAGGTGGGGTTCTCAGGCTTGGTGTTGGTGACACTGGACAATGCAGAGTGACAGCATGCTCGGCCCTGACCTCCTGTGACCTCAGTCTTCTAGGGATGTGGGCATCTCTGGGAGGAGGAGCACAGGTCCTGTGTGAATTCTGCCCCGTTTATGCCAGTGGCTGGCTTGGGGCTGTGGGTGCCCACAGTGGACATGGGTCTCAACCCAAAGTAACAAGGAGGTAGTGAAGGGCGCCTGCATACAGGGAAAAGAGACCTTTCCTTGGCCGTTCTGCACTCGAAGTCCCTGTCTGAACTGGCAGTGTCTCCCAGCATGGAGTGCTCAGGGGGGGGGCACTGCTCCTAGGTTCTGTCCCCAGTTCTGCAGGGAAAGAAAAGAAAGAAACCAAGAGTGGTTCATGGTGGGACACAGCTCCTGGGCTGTGTGTGAGGTGGACCTATGGCCTGAGCTCACCCTGAACAACACCTCAGCCTTGGCGGCCTTCTCACTGCCTGGCGCACTCTGGCTGACGGCTCTCTTGGCCTTGAACCTGGGGCCTTTGTGCTGAGCTGCATCTTCTGCCCTTTTTTAATTCCAGTTTTTCACTTTGACACAGGGTGTCATTAAGTGACTAAATTACCCAGGCAGGACTTGATCTTGCAATCCTCCTGCCTCAGACTTTCAGGGTGCTGGGTTGACAAATAATTTGATATTTAGCCTGGGCTCCATTCCCCAGATAGCTGCCGATGACTCTGACATATTCCAAAATCTACAAAGATCTGGAACCCAAAGCCCTTGGGTGCAGGTCCAGCTGAGGAATGCCCAGCCTGGAGCGGCTCCACGAGGCTGTCTTGGCTGGAAGCACAGGGTATGCTGCCGGGAGGTCCCTACATCCTGTGGTGGAGACTTTGGGCTTTATCTGACTATCTTCTGGCCGTTTTCTTGTGGATCCCCTGTAAAGGTTACCAGGCTGCCTCTGCTTGCCCACTTTGCAGTGCCCCAGCCAGAGCCCTGGTGTCCGTCCTCACAGTCCATGTGCTTGCGGTGATGTCCTAGTGTCCCCTCCCAGCATTTCCCTCCTCTGCCAGCCACACTGGGCCCCATTCCCCTCTCTGGCCACTGTCCCCAGGTCCCAGTGCACCCTGCTTCCCCAGGGGCCACTGTGTCCCCAAGCACTCTGTCCCTCCGGCTCCTTAGCATGTCCCATCCTCCTGGTTCTCTGTCCTGGGTCCCATCTCCTGGATATCAGCAGCTCCCCCACCCCAGGCCGGCAGCCGGATGCTGGGCTTACTCTGTAGACAGATTTGTATTCTGTCCTGTGGACTGCCATGGGTCCCTTTTGTGTCTAGTGGCCCAGGGTGTGGAACCGAGGGACATTCAGTGACCAGAGGTGGATAGATGACAGCCTCTTGGGGACACGAGGTTGGGTGAGGCCGTGTGGGGCGGGGTTCTGGCTGCAGGAGCACGTGGCCCCAGGTGCAGGTTCCAGGTCCCTGGGCTGTTGACCAGACTGTTGGCTGTGTTTGCTGCTGGGCACTGGAAGGGCATCCTGAGGCTGCCATTGAAGGTAGCAGGTGGGGTGTGGGCTGTGCGCTCCCTTGTCCCCTCCCCCCACAGGAGCCCCCTGCCTCTTCCCTCTGGGGCTGCAGGCCATCTCCTCCCTGCTGTCCTCCAGTGCCACAGACCCACTCCAGGCAAGGTTGCATGCCGAGATTATGGGGGCCACGAGGTAGGCCAGGCTGGCCTTAGACTTGCAGGGTTCTCCCTGCCTCAGCCTCTTTGACGCATGGGCCACTGTGCCCAGCTGCGGATGTAGTTGTGTGATACTGCATTCTCATTAGGGCTGTGCCCAGCCCTGGGCAGGTAGCATCCCGCTCACTCTGTCCTCTGCAAACTGGCCTCGGGCTCAGCTCCCCTTGTCCACCTGTGGACACCTTCCCTCAGGGCAAAGCAGACAGCGGCAGTGCGGGAACACTCCTGGGCTCAGGCCCACCCAGGGGACGTTGCCCTGCCTGCCCTCCTCTGCCCCTGCAGGACTAGTCACAGCACCCAGAAGTATGGGAAGCTCGTCTTCCCAAGCCTAAGCCCCGGTGGCTGCAGCTGGTCAGCCTGAGCCTCGGGCGGTCTCTGGCCCTGCCCGGCTGCCCTCCTCCTCCTCCAGCCCCAGAGCAGGCTGTGGGGCTCTCCAGCGCCAGCCCGATCCTCTCCCTCATGCCTCTGCACAGCATGAGAAGCTCCCTGGATGGGCTGGAGGGGCACAGGCTGCAAGCACAGAACCTTGCCATGTCATATTTCTGGTTTTAGAGGCACATCAGTGATCACTGCGGTCACACATGTGTGACATAGCTTGATCACCAGAAACAGTGACCACATTCTCTGCAGGCGCTGGGGAGATGGCTCAGCGGCACAAGTGCTTGTCTGACAAGGTTCTGAGTTCAATCCCCAGCACACACGTACTCTCTGCAGGCCAACCAGGACTCTGTGGTTTCAGCACTTTTGCCTTGCACTGTTACCCAGGCCCTCCCACGCCCAAGCAGGCCCACTGTAGTCTCTGCAGCCTGCCCTGCCCAGATGTTTTCTGTAAGCCATGCTCGCTTGTCCTGGGTGTTGGCTGCTTCTATGTTCCTGTTCTGGAGGTTCTGTCGCATGGCTCAGAGTACGTTTCTTTTGCATGGCCACATAGCACTCTGCTGGGGGTGGCCCGCCATTGTATGTATCCTCCGTCCATCCTGGCAGTGTGCACTTCACCATGGGCTGTGCCTGGGTTTCCAGTTTGGTTTCCATGTGGTGACAAGATGGTTTTGTGTGAGCCCGTGGCTGGTCACCCTGGATCTGAGGATGTGCTCTCCTTCCTCTTGGCCTCACAAGGCGGCTTGCCTTGCGAGATGGGTGTCTCAGCTCTGGCAGGGGGAGTGACATGATTGTTTGGGTCAGGAGAGGATGGCTTGTCTGGACTCCTTTTCAAGGACCCAGGGGCTTGTTCCAAAACCCCAGGCCCACTTCTTGCTTGGGCTCCTGGGGGACAGGTTTCACGTGCATTTAACACCAACTCGGGCCACTGTGCAGCTAATTTCCAGGCCCAGGACAGCAGGGACTTGGACTCAGCCTTCGAGGAAAGTGTGGCCATGCTCGCATCCCAGAGGTGGCAGCAGCTTCCTGGAACTAGTTATCACCCTGCGCCTACCCTCCCCACAGTGGGACAGGGATAAGGGCAGGGCGTCCCAAGCCGAGGACCCTGGGGCTGCACCCTCCCTGAGCTCCATCCCTGTGGGTGCAGGGCTGTGGCTGCTGCGTGCGGTCTGCATGGACAGAGGCCAAGTGTAAAGGACAGCCCTGGAGCTGGAGCAGGGTGTGGGCGTGCACTGCTGCGCACCGGACTGGACTGTGTCTCAGCGGTGGTGTCACTCTGCAACTTTGTGCCTGGCCACTGGCACTCTGCGTCATGTTTTCAGTTGAGCCATGCCTCGGCTTGTGGCGGCATTTCTTTTTCCTGGTTGAATAATACTTCACTTTCTGTTTGGCCCATGCACTATTGATGGAGGCTGGTCTCCTTTTTTTTTTTTTTTAAATTCATTTATTTATTACAGTGTCTCACTACACATCACGGATTCTTTTTTTGCAGGGGTGGTGGGGTCAGCTCAGCCCACCCTGGTGGGAGGGGCTGGCATGGCATGTGGTGCTGGGGATCGAACCGCGGTCTCTGAGAGGCGCTTTAGACCACTGAGCTATCTTGCCTCCTTTTTTTTTGGTTTCCTTTTTACCTTGGTTGTGGGGGTCAGGCTGTGAGCATGGTGAGCAGGGATTTGTGGCTCTTTTGCAGTGCTCAGGGATGTGGAGCTGGCAGCTACTGGGTTTGCACCAACCTTTGTCTCAGGCTCCTGTTCCACAGGGCCATGGCCACCCTTCTACTGGGAAGCACCACTTCCAGACCATGCAAGGTGCGCTGTCCTCCCAGAGCATTTTCTGTAAGGCTGTATGGGCTGCCTCTTGCCCTGCGCTTTTCCAAAGGGCCATGTTACTGCTTGAACCCAGAGCCAGCATGCTTTTGTGCTTGTCCTAAATTCTCCCGGGTGGCCAAGCTAGGTGGAGCTCAGAAAGGTGGGGAAGAAGCAGTCAGGTGACTGTGAGTGGTGGAAAGAGATTGAAGGCTGGTTGCTGTCCCTGGTGGCACATGGCGGGCACCTGGCATTCAGAGGCTGAGGTGCAAGGTCAAAACTTTGAGCCCAGCCTGGGCAGTACAGCGACTTAGCTGTTCTCTGTCTCAGAATAGTTGTTTATTTAATAAACAAAAAGCACTAGGCCATCAAAGCCTGTGGAGGCGGGGAGCATCTGTACAGTGCTGTCCATGAAGAGTTGGGGCCATCGTGGTGTCTGGGGCGGGTGACTCAGGACCCCGGCCCAGCCCATGTGAAAGGCATTGCTGCCCAGGGGACTCCAGATAGGCTCAGCGGCTGTCAGGAGCTGGTCCTTTGTTCCATGGTGCTGGGCTGGACTGGGGACCTTAAACAGCATGTCCTGGCACTGTAAGGAGTTGCGGGACTCCTTGGCCCAGGGGAAAGGGTGAGATTGAGACCTCTGGCCACCCTGCCACCCCTGCCTGTTCTAGCTGCCTCTGGCCAGGCCCCTCCCCCACCGACCTCATGTGCCGTGTCATCTAGGCCTCTGGTAGCCCTGGCTCCTTGGGCTCATGACACTGAGTCACACTTCTGCTAGGCCAGAGGTCAGCAAACCCTTGCTGCACGGGCCTTCGTGGTAAATATTCTGAACTTCCAAGCCCTCCCACCTGTGCCGTGACTGGGTATTCTACCCTGCTATTGCAGGGATGCCCACGGGCCGCACCTGGGATACTTTCCTCCTGCAGCCAGCAGTGAACGGGCTTGTCACATCTTCCTCACTGTCTGCCCACCTCAGGAACAGACTTCTCTCCCTCATTCAGAACCCTTCCTGGATGTTACCATGCTGGCCCCAAAGGGTGATTCTTCTGCCGGGTGTCACTTGGGGTTGCACTTAACGCCTGTGCACATTTGGTGGCCTGTCAGCCTCTCCTACTTGGCCCGAGCCAAGGTCTGCTTGTCTTCCTTTCTCCTCATGTGGGTCCCAGTGTGTACCATGGCCTGGTGTCCCAAGGCCCCAGGGACTATCTTCAGTGCTGCTTGCCTTTGCTTTCTCCTGCAGCCTTCAGGAGCAAATGAGTGCTTTCATTGTTTTTTGAGACAGGCTCTCAGGGAAGTCTCTTTCAGTGACACTCCTGCCTCAGCCTCCTGAGTGATGGGATGACAGGGACGCAGGGATGTGTGTTAGAACTCAGCTCGGGAGGGCCCTTGCTGAGCGGGAACCAGGCCCTGGCTGCGTTGCCGGAGAGCAGAGGAAAAGGAGAGGCGTTTTCTGTAGGCTGACAGGAAAGTGCGAGGGCAGAGTCGTACAGACCAAGCCTGTCCTGGCTCGTGTCCCGGTGCACACTGCAGAGAGCCAAGCTTCATGGCACCTGTGGCTTCGGGGCTGGAGTTTCTGAGCCATGCTCCTGGCATTGTGGGGATGGCATGGGGGCTGCAGGAGGGGCCCAGGCAAATAAGAAAGAATGACCCTGGTCCTGACCAGCCTGCTGGGCCTCTTAGCCTCTGCTGCACCTTGGGCCCTCGCACACAGCACAGGACAAGGCCAGTGGCCTTCCAGCGCGAATGTCACCAGAGGCCTGACTTTGTTGTCCTGCATTGGCCCCCTTGTCTTCACCAGTGTTCCCTGCGTCCCTAGTCCACTCACCAGTGGTGGCCCGGAGTTGGCCTGACCCTGGCACTCCAAACCATAGCCAAGGCGAGGAGAGGTCTGCATGGGCAGCTGTATGGGAGGCTTGGCCGCAAGCTCGATGGAGGGTTGGACCAGTGGGTGTCCGGTGATGGCACTTACCCTAAGAGCCACAGGGAGGGGTCGGCTGCTGTGCTGTTAGGGGTGGAAGGTGTCCGAGTGGGGACAGGTCTGATTCCAGTCACTCAGGAGCTTGAGACAGGAGAGCTGCAAGCTTGAGGTCAGGAAGAGGGTGGCTGGTATGGAGGCACACAGCTCTTGTCCCAGTGCTCCTGTAGGCGGAGGCTGGACGCCCTGCCATTTAGAATAAAGGGTGCAGAAGACTCACGGTCTGTGTTCAGTCCCCAGAGCTGTGAAGAGAGGGAAAAAGACAGTGGGGCCATGGGCCGCATTCAGCCCCACCTGCCTGACTCTCCTCCCTCCCTTGCAGTTGCAGAAGCCGGCACGCGCCCAGGCCTGGGCGGCATGCGGAGGCCCCACGGGTGGCAGGATGAGTGTGAGCGCAGAAGCGGGTGGCGCAGGCCGCCAGGAGCAGGGCACCTATGGCCTGCACATCTACCCGCAGCTGTCCTGGACACCGAGCCCGGCCTCGTGCTGTGTGACAGCCACCAAGGACAGCACCACGGCCGAGGTCATCCGCGAGGCTGTGGCCCGCCTGCGTCTGGACAGCAGCAGGCTCTATGCGCTGGCGGAAGTGAAGGAGGCCGGCGGTGAGGAGTGGCTGCTGGACGCCAGCGACGCGCCCGTGCACCGCGTGCTGCTGTGGCCCCGCCGGGCGCAGGCCGCGCACCCGCGCGAGGATGGCTACTACTTCCTGCTGCAGGAGCGCGGCGCCGATGGTGCGGTCCGGCACATACACTCTCCCGCGGTGGCGCAGGCCTCCGCGGCCCGGCGCCTGGTGCAGCGCGGCCTCCTGCCGCCGCCGCAAGCCGATGTGGACGACCTGTGCGACCTGCCGGAACTGACCGAGGAGAACCTGCTGCGCAGCCTCAGGCGCCGCTTCCTGCAGCAGAAGATCTACACCTACGCCGGCAGCATCCTGGTGGCCGTCAACCCCTTTAAGTTCCTGCCCATCTACAACCCCAAGTACGTGAAGCTCTATGAGAACCAGCGGCTGGGCAAGCTGGAGCCGCACGTGTTCGCGCTGGCCGACGTGGCCTACCACGCCATGCTGCGCAAGCGCGTGAATCAGTGCATCGTGATCTCGGGCGAGAGCGGCTCGGGCAAGACTCAGAGCACCAACTTCCTCATCCACTGCCTCACCGCGCTCAGCCAGCGGGGCCATGCCAGCGGCGTGGAGAGGACCATCCTGGGCGCAGGGCCCGTGCTCGAGGTGAGTAGCCGCGCTGGGTGCTGTGGGCCTGTCCAGCCTGATTCCCGGTGCCTTCAGGGGGCTTTTCACTTTGAGGCAGAGTGTGCTACGCTGGGGCTCGGCCCTCCTCCCTTAGCTGCAGGTGTGGGCCTGGTTCGCTGGTCCGTGGGAACCCTGGATCCCACCCCCGGTGCTGCCGCCAAACAGGAGGAGGAAGACTCAACCAGTGTAGAGCTGCATATGTGCAGTCCCAACACTAGGGAGGCTGGGGCAGCAGGATCGTCGCAAGTTTGAGGCCATCCTGGGCTTCAGAGTGAGTTCAGAGTCAGCTTAGGTTGCATAATGACACCCTTTCTCAAAAAAAAAAAAAAAAAAAAAGTTGTGAGCAAGAGCTAGAGCGCAGGGGTCCCACTGATCGGGCTGTGTCACTGCAGCTATGGCAATTGATCTGTGCAAACGCTAGTGTCTGAGGTGCTGAGCACACCAGGCTGCTGTGGCTGGCTGACCTCAGTGCCCTTGCAGTCCACTGGGCGGGTCACATGCAGCCCCTTTGGAAAAGCCCATGGGGTTGTCGCTCTGCCTGTCTGGATGGCACAAAGCTGGGTCCATGGTGCAGGTGCTCCAGGCTGGTGAGCTAAGCTCTTCTTATTGCTTCGTAATGTTTTTGCAGTGCTGAGCTGGGCTCAGCCAGCCAGGATGGGCGGTGCTCAGGGAAGCAGTCTATCTGCATGGATGCATGCGGACGTCTTTCTTATGTGAGTCCCCAGAATGCAGGGAGAAGCTGTGTCACTTCGCTCGCTCCCTTGGGTGCCCACGCCTCCTAGAGAAGGTCACTGGCCGTAGGAGGCCAGGCCAGGCTCTCTGCCAACTCCGTGGCCTCTTACGGAACGGACCTGAACACTCCCAGCTTTGGTGCTCACAGGCAATGCTGTCGGTTTGGAGCGCCTTCACCTGCAGCACCCACATGTGGACAGAGTGGAGCCTGTGGCCCCAGCCTCCCTGGAGCTATGCCCATCCCCTTCTGTCTGCTGGGCCCAGGGGAACCAGAGCCACAAGTAGTCAGCTCCTGCTTCCTGTGACTCAAGCCCCTCTCTAGCTGAAGCCCCCCCAAGGCATCCCCTGCAGTCCTGTGTGAATACCAGGACATCACCTCTGAAAGCCCTGGGCACCACCTGGGGTGATGGTGTCCCTGTTGCCACACCCACTCCGCACGCGTTGCTCTGCTCCTACTCACTTGGCCGGTAGTCAGGCACAGGCTTTTCGAGAGGCAGTGGAAGCCAAGAGTCCAGCAGTGGCGACCAGGCCTTGCAGGTAGGATAGGGAAGCATGCTGAGGTCCTCCCCCGCTCCCTGGGGTCTGGGCTTTGGATCCAGCTCTGGGCTCTGCTGCAGGGCATCCATGGCTGTCCCCTGTGTCTGCACCTGAGTGCAGCCACTTCCTTCTTTGTACCCCGACTCCAGTGCTACTATTGGATGGGGCTTGGGCCCCATCCTGGTAGTGTTGGGGAGCTGGGGTGCTGGGACCAGAAGGGTGGCACTGTCACTGATCCACAGGGCAGTTTGGGCCATGAGCTGGCAGAGAGAGTGAGCTTGACTTAGCCTGCAGCCCATGGTGTCATGCCAGTGGCAGGGCTGCATTGTAATGGTAGTGGAGGTGGGAACGGAAGACCGTTCCCTGGAGTCTCAAGACTGCTGTGAGGCAGGACTGTGTGCAAGGCTCCGAGAGCAGCTCAGCCCCACAAGCTTCCTGCCTGCACTGCCACAGCTCTCTGTGTAGACCGCCCAGCGCCCGAGTTCTGGGTGAAGGTGTACGGTTTTGTCAGGCCTGCTGGTCGCCTCGGGGCCCACGGGGATGGCATGTCATCTGGCTCCACTGGTGTTCTGGTCCCCAGAATTCATCCCCTGGCCCTGACCCAGGCTGGCCCTGGGGCCGAGGCACACCTCCGAGCCCTGGTCAGTTCCATGAGCTGGAAGATCCAGGCTCCTCAGACTGCCCCTAGGGCACAAGGGTGGTGTCCACTTTGGGTCCCAGTCCAAGTGTGAGCCAGCACCATGTCGCAGGTAACTGCTTCCCGGGGGACTTTGGTTTTTGGTTTTCTGAGGCATGGTCTCACTGGGTAGCCAGGCTGGTCTTGAACACACAGAGATTCTCTAGCCTTGTCCTTTTGAGTACTGGGATGGCAGGCATGCGCCCCTGTACCCAGCTGTAGGGACAGGTAGGAAGGACCAGAGCTTTGGGTTTGGAGCCGAGCTGCTCCCTGTGGGCTCTGTGCAGGTGTGGGGTAGAGTCTTCCTCGAGCAGGCAGGCACTGGCCCTCCACAGCAGTATCCCCCGCCCCTGCACCCAGGGATGTGACAGCCCTGGATGTCCCAGACATGGCCGACGTGCCCTGGGGATCAACTCTTCCCTACATGAGCACTGCTGCCATCATCACCCTGGGGTTCCAAGGCCCCGCAGTGCCAGCCTGAGGCAGGCAGGGCTGCTTAGGTACTAGGTCCTTGTGCTCTGTGCTTTACGGCCCCAGGCCACACAGCAGCTCCCTCACTTGAGGGGGCACTGGGCCTGAGGGAGACATGCAGGCCTGAGGGCCAGGGCATTGGGGCTCATGGCAGGGAATCCCCAAGGCCCATGAGGGAAGCTGGGTGGACCGCTTGGTGCCAGGCTTCAGCCGGCTGGCAGGGCTCAGGGGCCTTGGTGTCCATCTGCCTGGGGATGCATCGCTCATGTGCACCTGTACAGCCCTGTCCTCTCTGGTCTCCAGTTGCCTTCCGCCATCACTCAGGGTCAGGGTTGAAGACAGTGTAGATGTCGTCCATTTGTTCTGTCCACTCAGAGCTCATCCTGAATCTCAGGGGGCCTCATTTTGAGATCCTGATCTTTTTCTTTGTTTTGATTTTTTTGAGGCAGGGTCTGGCTTTGAGGCCAAGGCTGGCCTCGAGCTTCTAGCACTCTCTGTGCTCACTGTAGCTGGGATGACAGGTGGGCACCACCACAGCTGTCAGATTCTTACCATAGTTACATCTACAGAGGCCCAGCAGGACTTACATGCAGCCTTCTGAGGTTCAGGGGGCCCGTAAGTGGCTCCCCATTGTGGCCAGTCTCTGTGCACTGCCCCTCCTGCACTTCCTGGGCAGCATCCAAGATTTTGCTCAGTGCCTGAAATGAGAAGTGGGTGTGTGGAGGTCAGGGCATCTCTAGAGCCACCCCCCCCTGGGGGGGGTTGCAGCCTCGCCATGCAACTCTGACCAGAAAACAGGAAGGGTGTGCTGTGGGCAGCTGCCTGATCAGCTGACGCACCCTATGGGCCAGTGAGCCCTGTGTGCTGGGTTGATCAGTGGGCAGTGGGTGGCAGGGCTTCCTGTGCGTGGGACCCATGGTACAGCTGGGACCCTGGGCTTCCTAGGGGCCATGGTAGTGCAACCCTGGAGGCTGGCAGCTGGCTCGGCCTGGTGGGGTCAGGGTTGGGGTCAGGGTCGGTCGGGGCCCTGTGGCATCCGGGCTGCTTTCATTCAGAAAGCAGAAATGAAAGGAGGATGCTGGTGCCCATGCTCTGCTCCCAGGAGAGGAACCCAGCACGGTGACAAGGTCCTAACCCAGAGCTATGCCCAGCAGCCTAGTCCTACCCACCTTTCCCAGCCAAGCCCAGCAAGCAGGTCACCTTGACCTTGGCCCCTCAGGCCACACTGTTCCCTGGTCTGCAGGCTGAGCAGTGGTTGGGCTAGGCTTGGCTAGACATCAAGGCCATCGACTCTTCTGTGCCCTAAGCTGGTGTGGGCAGATAGGCCACCCACCCCAGTGGGGGCAACCTGAGGCATGTGGTCTGGAACCAGGGGGTGCCAGATCCTATCTGCCTCCGTGGCTGGATTTTTAAAGTACTTTGAGATTTATTCAAGTGCAGTCCAGCCAGGCACAGTGATGCACACCTATAATCCTCACTACATGGGAGACTGAGACAGAAAGATCAGAAGTTTGAATTCAACCTTGGCAACTCAGCGAGACCCTGTCGTGAAATAGAGGAGAAAGGAGCTGTGGCAACTCAGTGGGAGCCCCAGGGCCCCACCCCAGTACTGCCCAGGGTCTGCTGTGGTCCTACAGGGTGGGCACGTGGGGACACAGGGTGTGGTCACCACAGTGGGCCGCTGTCCAGGTCCAGAACATCCTCACACCCTGGGAATAGCAGAGGAGCAGGACGGCCCCATGGCTTGTGGGTTGGGACAGCTCCAGGCACCTGGAGGCCGTGTGCTGAGCTGGACAGGCTGTGGACACTGGCCAGGTGGACTGTGAGGGTCCTGCAGGCCCTGGTACTGAGGTCCTCCCAGCCCCATCTCCCCCATGTCCAAGGCTGACATGGCCTGGCCATCACAAGCCCAGTGGCTCTGTTGTGTGGTCATGGGTGCTGGTGCAGCCTGGGGACCCAACATGCAGGGTGGGGGGCAGCAGGGCAGAGCCCAGGGTGGGCGTAGGATGCAGGCCTCGGGGAGGAGGGTGCACCTCCCGTCCTGACCTGTGTGTGCTCCCCAGGGGGTCCTTGCATCACGGTCCCCAGTCTGTGCTCAGTGCAGCAGTGCATCTCCACCTGCTGGCTTGATTTTGGTCCCACTCCATCCCCAGTGATACCAGCATCTGGGGTGCTAGGGAGCCAGATGCCTACAGAGCTGGCTTCTGCCAGGTACTTGTGGGTGGCTGTTTTTGGCAGCATCAAGTTATAAGGTGACCCTGGGGACAGGGAGCGGAGGCCTCATCCTTGTGCATTTCTGGGAGGACGTGTGTGATGAAGCTGCCTGCTGCCTGCCTGCCTGCCTGCCTGCCTGCCTGCCTGTGTTCTTTTCTTCCTCTCTCCCACCTTCTTGCCTTGCTTTGCTTTGCTTTGCTTTGCTTTCTCTTCTCTTCTCTTCTCTTCTCTTCTCTTCTCTTCTCTTCTCTTCTCTTCTCTTCTCTTCTCTTCTCTTCTCTTCTCTTCTCTTCTCTTCTCTTCTCTTCTCTTCTCTTCCAGTACTGCGGATGGTACCCAGGGTCTTCACAATGAGCTGTACCCCAGGCCTTTTCATTTTTGTACTTTGAGGCAGAGTCCCACTAAGTCACCAAGTTGCCCAGCTGGACTCGG
The DNA here is from genome assembly GCA_004027165.1 of Ctenomys sociabilis. Taxonomy (NCBI): domain Eukaryota; kingdom Metazoa; phylum Chordata; class Mammalia; order Rodentia; family Ctenomyidae; genus Ctenomys; species Ctenomys sociabilis. The sequence goes on from PVKA01010037.1 coordinate 59,816, forward strand.
CTTTGAAGTCATGCTTCGGCCTCCCTGAGCCCTGGGATAATGGGCTGTGCCAGTACACTGCCCACCCACTGCCGTGAAGCCTGGTATCCTGGGCGAAGCTGCTGCACGTGAGGATTCAGGGTCCCTGCGTGGCCTGCCCTCCCTGGCTGCCGCCCAGCCTCCAGTCCCAGCCTCGGCTCTGGAAGCTGCAGTGGCCAGAGGCAGGAACCGGTCCCTGCTGACAGTTCTGTCGCCTCTCCCTATTCGTGGTCCTTGTTTCTGTAGCTTCACTTTCCCGTGGTTAACCACGATTCTAAAATATCAAATGGAAAATTCCCGAAATAAACAGTCCGTAAGTTTTCAGCTTCGTGCTGTGTGGGATGGTGCAGTGCAGGGCTACACACCCAGGGTCTGGGGACCTTGGGACCTCAGGACCTCTTCTGCACGTCCCTGCTGCCCTGAGTACGTGCCAAGGGCCACAGGCAGCCCCTGGGCCCTGGCATGCATGCTCCCTGGCTGCGGGTGCCCTGGCCACAGCACAGGAGCTACTTTGCTGGGTGGCCCACGTGGCTCGTGGTGCTTGGTTTTGTGGCCCCTCCAACCTGCCCCCACTACCAAAGCTCTGCCATTAGAGGGTGTGATTCAGTTGGACTTCTTTCTGGAGGTGTTGGGGACGGGCCTGCACAGCACACCATGGAGCCACACCCCTGCTCTGTTTTTTTCATCTTTTATTTGGTACAGGGTCTTGCTACACAGTTTGGATTTGTAGTGATCCTCCTATCTCATCCTCCCCATTGCTGGGGTTACAGGTGTGCGTCAGCAGCCCCGTTTTGGGGCTGGCATGACATGCAGTACCAGGGATCGAACATGGGTCCTCACACTTGCCAGGCACCGAACTATCTGTGTAGCCCCTGGCCCTGTTTTTTTGGGTCTTGCCACACTACCCAGGCTGGGCTCAGACTTCAGTCCTGCCTCAGCCTCCTGAGCAGTTGAGGCAACAGGTGTGACTGCTGCACCTTGCTTGGTGTCTTGGTCCAGCTGGTGCTGGCTCTAGGTGTTGACTCTTGGTGGCCTCTGTCTCTGCCCCCTTGGGAGGCCTTTGCACCTGTGCCGGAGACCATGCAGATCTTCTCTCACACTTTGGGCTCTTGCTCCTTCCCACCCTGCTCACCTGGATGCCCCCTTTCTTTTTCCTCACACCTGCAGCTGGCAGCTACATCGACCAGCAAATTTGTGTGAACAAAGCTTTATTAGCATATGGCCCTGCACACACACAGGGCTGTCCCCAGTGCTCACAGTTTTGGCACCCTGCCGGAGGCATTTTCCAGCAGGCCACACAGGGCGGGTACTGACCTCTACATCCTAGACCCTGTGTATCACAGGCTCAGCCTGTGGATTCCAGAGTGTGTGTGTGTGTGTGTGTGTGTGTGTGTGTGTGTGTGTGTGTGTGTGTGTGTAAAATGAATGCATTCTGGTATGGGTGAAGTCTGGCCTCTGGCCCAGCCCTGCAGAAAGGCACTGTCCCTGTCCCCAGCTTCTCTGTGGTGCAGGGGCGTCTGTGCTCGCAGTGTGCACTTTATGTAGGTTCCTGAGTCACCTGGCAGCATAGCCTTTGAGCAGGGAGTCAGGCCCCCTGAGGCTGGGGCCGAAGAGAGGGCCCATGGGGGACAGGGATGGGACGGGAGGGAGGCAGCCGTGGCCTGGCTCATTGCGCTGTCCAGTCCAAGGCCGTTTTAGTCCAAAGCGGAAGCAGTATTTTTGGGAATGCTGAGTCCAGAGAAGAGCGAAATTACCAGGTGTATTTTAGGCACCCAGTGAGATCTGATGGAGATTAGACAGCTGAAGAAAGTGAGAGCCCAAGCCTGAATGCTGCTGCCTGCCACAGCCATACCCAGTCCTTTTTACTTTTAGTTTGAGACAGGGTCTTCAAGTTGTCCATGTTGGATTTGCAGTTGCAGTCTTCTTGCCTCAGCCTCCCCAGTAGTAGTCATTATAGGTGTGCACATGGCATACCACCCCAAGTGAAGTGGGGTTTTGCAATTCCAGGCTGCATGTGATGGAGGGTCCCACCCATCCATCTGTCTGTAGTACCTCTTTTCTATTCACACCAAAGCATAGCCAGGCGTCCGTGGATCACAGAGCCTGGTGCCAGAGGCTGACCTGTGAGTTTCCACAGTGCAACGGCTGAGGCCAGGCACAGCAGGCCTCCCGGTGGCCCTCCCAGTGTCACTGTGGAGATGCCCCAGAGCTGCTTCCTGTGTGACTAAGTCTCCCAGGCCCAAGACCTGGGCCCTGGGGCCACAGCTTCTGACCACCCTAGGGTCCCTGCCCCCCCTGAAGAAGGCAGCGGCTGAGGCTGTGTCTGGTCCTGTCCTGTGCCGATGCTTGGCCACTTTGCAGAAGGGCAGTTGCACCTGAGGCCTTGGTACCAGGAGTCTTGTGAACCATCCCTAAGGTCCTGGGGACCTCTGTGCCCATTGAGAGGTTTGGGTGACAGCCACAGACAGAAGACAAGTATGTCCTGTGCGGAGAAACCTTCATACCAAGGAACAGGCAGGGGAGGATGTTACAGGACCCTAAACCACAGGATGCCTGCGCAGACATCCCTGCCCCGACAGGCTCCTGGCTTGAGCCCTGCCAAGAGCCCCTCAACAGATCCAGGACCCTGGTGCTGCATGCTGTACCTGAGCTGCAGAGCTAGGTCGGATGGCAGAGTGGTAAGGGCCACCCTGCCCAGGTCACAGGAAAGCCCTGACGAGCAGGGCTAGAGCACTCTTGCAGACGTGGCTGCGGCAGCCTGTGCCGCACAGTTGCACAGTGGCCTTTGCCTGCAGGAATAGCCAGGCAGACAGCTGCTGAGATGGCCGAGGAGGGAGGTGAAGGCCCGGCTGGTCCTCCAGCCTTGCCTGGAAGTGAAGGGATAAAATGGCACAGGTGGATGGCAGGTAGACAGACAGACAACGGAGCTGATAAGTAGATCCATGGAGGGATGGGTGCAGGACCAGCAAACTGCCACGGTGGGATGTCATTCGAGCTGCTGCCATTTGTGTGATATGGCCCAGACCCTCCCTCACACAGGTGGGGACCCGGAAGCAGGAACTCAGGCTGGGCTTCCAGGATTGGATGCTTCAGACAAGTGGCTGAACGGGAGCCCACGTTGGCCCAAGACACTGAGTCAGGTGTCCTGGGCTATGCGTGTCAGTGCCAAAAGGCAACTCTGGGGTCTGTGGGGAGTACACACAAAGTGGTTGTGGGGTCACTGCCTGGTGCACACGTCTGTTAGAACCTTGTACCTCACTCCTCAAATCAGTGTCCTGCCCGAAACGCACCTGCCCTGTGGCAGGGGAGCCCTGAGAGGCCCTGGGAGATGTGACACCAGGCGTACACGTGGGTGGAAGCGTGGACCTGGGTGAACTCTTTTTTGAGGCCAGCTATCGCCCTAATTTAAGACAGAAAGCCAGGTGCTGTACACCCAGCCAATTTCCTCTGACTCCAAAACTACTTCCGCTGAGTGTGGTGGTACACACCTGTCACCCCAACATTCAGGAGACAGAGGCAGGAGGATTGAGGCATGGAGGCCAGCCTGGGCTGCAGAGTGAGCTCAAGCCCACCTGGGTGACATAGCAGGACCCTGCTCGAAAAGCACAACAAAACACTATTGTGCAGTTAAACCTGGTGCATGATGCCTGGAGTCCCAGCTACTCCGGAGGCTGAGGCAGAAGGGTTACTTGGGCCTAGGGGTTCTGGGCAAGCCGGGGCAACATAGCAAGACCCTGCCTCAAAAGTCATTCTCCTAAAATTAAATGCTTGTTTTAGGAAACAGTCTTTTCTCGCTTCCTTTCTTTCCTGCCTCACCCTCCCCTGTCTCTCCCTCGCTCACCTCCTCTGTAGACGAGAGTGCATTGCTTCCATGCTGAGTTACATCCTGGCCCCTTTGTATGCTATTCTTTTGAGATGGGCTACCCTCAAGGCTTGACCCAGTGCTGAGATTGGGGGTGCCCCTTGGTGCTCGCCTGCGAGGCTGGGGCAAATGACTTTCCTTGTGCTCGGGGTCTCTGTCCTGTGATCCCTCTCTGGCAGGCGAGGGCCGGTGGTGTGAGGTGGAGTGTGTAGCTTGGCCCGGGGCTCGGCGGGCAGCCCTCAGGTGCCTGGCGTTCTTCACACTGTGGAGACAGTGGTAAAAGAGGTAGTGGGGCGCCCCCAGGAGCAGGCCCGGAGTCAGGGGACAAGGCGGTGAAGGGAGTCTTGCAGAAGGTGACCCACAGGTCGCTAAGGCTGTCAGCCCGTGGCAGAGGACCTGGGCTGGCCAGCACAGTGACTCCTGCCAGCTCCGTAAAAGCCTGGTAGGCCCAGGCCTCAGCAGCTCAGCGCCATCCTGCAAGCACGACATCGAGTTTGATTCCCAGCTTCATCAACAACAATAATAATAAAAACCTGTTAGGTGTGTACAGAGAGCAACCAGACAAGAACAAACTCGCCCGGTTACAGACCCCTTGCACACCTTCAGAAGGTGCCCAAAGCGTCGTGGGCCTGGGTGGAGAGTGGGGCAGGGCATGGTGAGCACAGCAGACCGCGTGGGGACATGGGGCACTGCAGGGCACCTGCCTCCCTCTTAGGGCCACCTCAGAGACGGCATGGGCCCTGTCCACAAGGTCGCCAGGTGGACCCAGTGTTGCTCCGTGCCATCCGAGTGACTGTGGTGCTCTCTGGGACCCTGCTGAACCCCTGTGCCCTGGGCTGGGCACCGGCATGAGACCTGGCAGAGTGCCCCTGCTTACTGTGACAGATGCCCAAGTGCATCAACTCCACTTTTTTGTTTGTTTGTTTGTTTTTGTGGAACTCAGGCCTTTGCGCTTGCCAGGGAAACGCTTATTCCACTGAGCCATCTCCCTGGTGCCTCAACTCCACTCTAGTGTGGTTTGGTTTCTTTGCAGTACAGAGGATGAACCCAGGGCCTTCCCATTGAGCTGCAGCCTCAATTTTATATTTTTATTTCATATTTTGAGACAGGGTCTCAGTAAGTTGCCCAGGGTGGGCTGGAACTTGCAGCCCTCCTGCCTTGGCCTCCCCGAATGCTGGGATGACAGACATGCACACAGTGGGTAGGTGTACCAAGGGAAAAAGTGTCTATGGGCTCAGGGCTTTAGGGGCTCTGGTCAGGGAGCACCTGGCCTGCTGCTGTTGGGCCTGTGTTGGTTTGGATGCTTGGGGCTGAGCCGGGAGGAATAGGAGAGGAGAGAAGGCCTTGCCCCCTCAGGGTCCCAGCCTTCCCACTGGGTTCGGGGACACCTCACATCTAACACAGCAAGGGCCCCACGCTGTGTCTGGGGCATATCTGTCCTGTGCTGTAAGTCCACACTAGGACTTTGTTTTTGTATTTTAGTACAGTGTCTTATTATGTAGATCAGACTCGTAGTGATCTGCCTGTGTTCAGCCTCCCAAGAGCTGGGGTTACAAACCGCAGGGCAGGGTGCACCACCACACCCATTCTCAATCATTGTCTCAGCAGGCCCTGGAGTGGGGGGGGGCCAGAGGGCGAGGCAGGGATCACTCTGGCCTGAGTCTGCCAAACAGGTGCTTTGATCTGCTGAGCTATTTGGCTGGCCCACATGGATTGTTTTATACTAGAGTGGCGGGTCTCCAAAGCTTGTGGGTGAGTGAGACTGGTGTCCCTGTGGGGAAGTCAAGCATGATGAACATGGTCCTTTATCGAAGTGCTCCCTCCTGCTGCCATGGCAGCGCTGAGGGTGACAGCCAAGGGGGACACAGGCCAAAGGCCTCCCCCTGGCCCAATGGGAACTCCCAGTGTCGGAATCAGGCTGCCCCAGGGCCTTTTCCCAGAGTGGGGCTTACAGAACCTTGGCTGAAACTGCTCGGAGTCCACACAGGACCCTCAGGCCCTGCAGGTGGGTGTGGCCCCCAGGTCCCAGGAAGAGTTGGGGGCTGGGTGGGTGTACCCCTGACAGCTTGGAGCAGTGTCCGTGGCAGCATGGCAGGGACCAGAGCCAGACTTTAGAAGTTTCAATACTCACTATGTAGTTCAGCCCTGCTGATCTTTACATAACATAGTAAAGTTGATTTTTTTTTTTTTTTTTTT
>PVKA01010038.1:0-39852 GCA_004027165.1 Ctenomys sociabilis
TTTTTGAGACAGGGTCTCACTGTGCAGTTCAGGCTGGCCTTAAGCTCACTTTGTAGCTCAGGCTGGTCTCGAACTCACAACAATCCTCCTGCCTCAGCCTCCCTAGTGCTGGGATTACAGGCCTGCGCCACCAGGCCCTGCTTAGTTCCACTGATTTTTTAATTTCAACTTTTATTTCTTAAAAATTTATGATTTCTTGAAATTTGCTTTTATTTCCTCATAGATTTCTGATAATTCTTTCATCATTGCTTACTTTGTATTTTATTCCACTGTGGCAGTTCCAGGGATTTAATTTCATTGTTTGATATGGTCTCATATATCTCAGTTTCTCATTCATGTCCTTGCACTTGCCAGGCAGGTGCTGTGCTGCTGAGCTATATTCCCAGCCTGATACTTCCTTTATTGTTGTTAAAATGAAATTTAGGAAGAGGTGAAATATCCTTCATTATTTTTTGAACTGCTCCTCCCACTCAATGAGTCCTAACTCAAGAAAAAAAGTACCACCAGCTACCTCTTTCTATGCTGAAGTTTCTTTGCTCACCTCATGAACTTTAATTTTCATTTCAGATGCATCTGGAGTCCAGGGGACCCATGTCCCTCCTGTCTTCCTTGTGTTGTTATATTCCATTGTCTTGATGGTACTCTCAGCAAGGCTCTTTCTCTGTGACTTAACACTGGGCCATCTTTCCAAAAGTCTTCTTTCCTTTCTTTCTGAAACTATTCTAAATTGATTATTGAAGAATAACTCTTACCCTGACCTTGACCCTATACTTAATCATCTGTATACTTGATATTATTTGATAGGAATCCTGTAGGCCTAAATTGGGGATCTCATCCTCCTGAGAGATTTTATATGTTTCTACTACAATAAATATGGATAGGGAAGGATGCTTTCCTAGTACCAGAATCTCAGGTACAGTATCCCTTTCTTCCTACTAGCCTACTTGCAGTGCCTTTGAGCGTAACACTGTTAGGCTCACTAAGTATGTTGGTTGGCCGGGTTGGGTATGGCCACTGTGGAGTACATAAGTATTATCATCTTTACCTTATCCATATGAAGGAAGTGGTAGAATGTATAGATTCTCTCAAGTAGCAGAAGAATGAAAAATAACATGAAAATAGCAGGTATTTACCACAAAGAATAATATGATTAAAATGGGGAAAACCTTTGATAAATGTATGTCTCTACTTATGAGGGCTTTTTTTTTTTTTCTGGTATTGGGGATTGAACTGACAGGACCTTGTGCTTGCCAGCAAGTGCTTATCCTACTGAGCTATCTCCCTGGCCCCTTTACTTCTGAGTTCTAACAAGATATGTTACTTATGAAGATGAGGTATTTCTATATTTTAGAGATGGCCTACCTGATAGAAAATTATCACAATTACCTGAGTAGAGAAATCAAAGAACCTACTATTTGACTTAGAATTAAATTTAAACTTAGGCTTTAATTCAATAAAGCATGCAAACTTTCTCTTTCACTTGGAATGCAAGGGATTTCAACTCTACCATTACTTGCTCTTTATTCTTAAGTAAGTTATCCAATCTTTCTGAATTGAGTGTCTTCATTTGTAAGTAAGGATAATCTGTCTAGCTTGATTTTTTTTTGTGAATATTATATAAGCAAATATTTTGAAGCCATGAGCGTGTGGAGTAAAATTTAATATATGCTTGGTATTATTCATTATATCTATAAAAATATGGGGACTATTGATTGCCTTTGAATGCAAACAACATAAAAAAGTAGTAATGGAATTGTTATACTGACTGCTTTTTTCCTTTTTAGTTTCCTTCTAACAAACCAGAAATCTGTTGTATTATTAAGGCATCACCAAGAACTAGACAAATAAAAAGTAAAGGTGTTGCTATAAAGAAAAAGAGAGATTCTCCTCCTCAAGATGTTCCTCAAGGTACTCTAGTATAAACGCCGAGTTACTTTTTGTATTATACAAAAATCTTCATTACCAATTGTTTATGACACAGAAAAATACAATTATAAATTGTGTTTTAAGAATGTTTGCACAAAATTGACATAGTAAAATTATATCTTGTCAGTTTTCAAAACTTGAGTAAAATAATATTTTAAGGTCAAATATTATACTTCATGTGTTGAAGAATTAGCTTATGACATTGACTTAAAATGTATTTATCAGGGACTGCGGAGATAGCTCTGTAGGGACCCGCATTCAATCCCTGGTTCTACAAAATAAATAAACAAAATGTATTTATCTAGGATACCTCTTATAACAATTTGAAATTTTATGTTGTTTGGGTTTCACTTTTAGTAGTATTTGTTTTAATGACAAGGAAGATGGTTTTGTATTCACCTAATATTTGTTGAGCACTTTCTCTGTGAAAGATCCTGTGCAACCGTGGATTCAAAATCAAAATGTGTCCGGGAGATTTATTTCTATCCTCAGACCAAGACCCCTTGACAAATGTTGAACTAATGCTGCCACCTCTTGGCTTTTTCCTAGGCTTTCCCCTTGTAATAGCAGCTTGCTTAATTCCCTTTCAATCTGTGGCCACTTGTCTCAGCCTTTCCTTTAGTAAAAATAGCAAAGCCTCAAGCTAACTTGTGATCCTGTTATTTTAAATATGCAACAGCCTATTTTTAGTCCTGGCATTTAAAGTTTTAGCTAGTTTGGCAGTAATCTAATCAGGACTACAGGGTGAAGCTTACTTATGATGGTCTAGGACCCTGTTCAGAAGCTGATTTAAGCAAATATTGGTAGAAGTAAGCTAAAAATAATGTAACAGAGAAGGTGTATGGTAAGTAGGATATGAAAACGATGACTGCTATATAGAAGGGACTATAGAAAACATTAAGCTCAACATTACCTGGGAAGCTAGAATCTCTATAAAGAGGAAGCTATAATCTCTAAAATTCTTTGAACTCTCAAAGTGATTTCAATGAGCACTAAAATTTGAGAATCATATATCTAGTCTATTTTGCTCATTTTTCAGCTAACACGATGACCTCACAAGGTTGATAACTAATTTGCCCAAGTTTGTACAGCTAATTCCTGGCAGACTCAGACCTAGAACCAGTCATATAAAAACCCAGGGGAGGATACTTTAGCTTTCAACTAGATGCATATGTATCAGCAGTAAGAAGTTTGAATTTTTAGATAATAGAAGACAGAAATATCATGCAGATATATGACAGATGGGATTGAAGCCATTCTAATCAAATATCTGAGAGGTGGTAGTATCAACTACTTAGTAATAGGACATCCTAACCCTGTCACATAAATTCCTTAAACTGTACTAAGTTTAGCTTGATGTCTGAAAAATTACTGAGCTTTTGCCGCAAAGAATTGTTGTGAGGTCTGAGGATAATCTGTATAAAGTATCAAGTATATAAAAGCTACTGATTATGTAATATATATTGATTGTAGTTATTTTGATAGTAAGTTGGCTATGCCATCTTATGTAAAGAATGTCACTGACACAGACAAATTGATCAAATACAAATAGAGATGAAGATAGTTCCTGGGGGAACTTCAAACAGATTTATATCATGGAAAGCTTTCTAAGTCTGTTGTTTTGTTTTGTATAGCTATCAAATGAAAAGATGAAGCTCTATAGTTGGCTCATTCACTCAGCAAATAGTAAGTCTAGATGTTATATGCTAGACCAACTGTTTGCTGATGACATTGAGATAATGATATAGATGTTCACTTCAGAAACTGTGATTTCATATAGAAAAAAAAAAGAAAGTAAAGTCCAATGGAAGTATATGTGCTTTAAAAGAGGTATATATGGGATTCAGTTGGAATAAACAGGGAAGGTAGAGAATCTACTGGAGGATGGGCTGCAGCCCACAGGGACATTCTGAGCATATAGGCCTTCCAGGAAGGGGGACCAGCATAAAAGTACAGTGACTTAGACATCTTCAGGTAAAGATTGAAATTAGTCATGCTAGGCTTGAGTGGAGATTAGGCTTTTTGAGAACTGAGTCTTGGGTAGATGGTTGAAAAGCTCACATATCATGCTGACTTTTAATTTTATTTTGCTCTAAATTGCTTTTTGCTTGATAATTCTTTTTTAATTTTTATTTAATTTATTTGTTGATTTGGTACAGGGTCTCACTACACAGCTTAGATTCCTACTGATCCTCCTGTCTCAGCCTCCCTAGTGCTGGGATTACTGGCATGCACCACTGTGCCTGGTTTCCAGGCCTACACAGCACCTAGAATTCAGGGTCAGTGTAGCTCGTGGTACTGGGGATCAAACTTGGGACCTTGCACTTGGCAGGCAGCCACTTAGACCACTTATCCCCGGTATTGCTGGATAACTCTAACAAGAAGTGTGGAGGTGGTTTGAAAATAATTGAGAGGGATGTAGAAATTCCAGATGGCAGTTCTACAAAAATTCTCTTGAACTACCAGGCCTGGTGGCACACATCTGTGATCCTAACACTCAAGAGATGAAGGCAGAAGGATTGCTACAACTTCAAGGCCAGCTGGTCTACACAGTGAGACTTTATTAAAAAAAAAAAAAAGTCTGAGCTATTGTTTGTCAAAGCTAGTGTATTTTACAGTATTTCTCAAGCTGAGGGATTCTGGAGTTTGAAAAACTAGGCTGAACTAAAATAGTGACAGAGCTTAGTGACACTCAGTACTGACATAGTGTGGAGAAAAAAGAGGAATGATGATTCCCAGGTCTAGGATTATAAAGTTTTAGAAGTTATATATTCTATATTATGTTAGGGAAAAATAAAGTTCATGGCCCTGGGTATATATATAAATGTTAGTAAGTTAAAAAGTAGTTGTGACTTTATAGTTGGACAAGGTTCTTACCCACTCAGGAAGATACATAGAAGCTGATATGGAGGGGATGAGTGTGAACAGTCTTTAATAAGGGAGCAGACAGTGGCAGTGGTTATCAAGGACAACAAGGAGGAGTAATGGGTAGTAGAGCTTCCCCAGCTTTAACAAACTTGTGAATCACTTGAAGATCTTACTCAGATGGAAATTTTGGTACATCAGATTTAGATTGAGACAGAGTCCTATATTTCTAACAAGATAATACTAATGTTACTCATCCCTGGACTCACCCTTTAGAGCAAAGATAGCTCTCTCTCTGGTTCCCAAACTAAGCTGCATACTTACATTTGGATTCCTTACTTACATATTCTTTTTTTAAAAAATGTATATAGTACAGGGTCTACAGGGTCTCACTATGTAGATCTGACTCATAGTGATCCTTCTGTTTTCAACCTCTCAAGCTCTGGGATTACAGGTGTGTGCCACCCTGCCCGGTCTCAATCACCTTTTCAGTGTGCTCCAGGGGCGGGGCTGGCACAACATGCCAGGGATCAAACTCCGGTCACTGTCCTCTGCCTAAGCTGGCACTTTAGTCTGCTGAGATATATGGCTGGCCCTATTACTTACATATTCTGATCTAATTGCTATGGAGCATTGCCTAGATACTTGAATATTTTAAATCTTAGATGATTCCAAACTCTAATAAAGTTTTAGAATTATTGATACAAACTGATTATGCCATGAGAAATATAATGTGAAAGTGGCGATGGGAAACAGGTATAAGGTATAGAGGAAAAGATCCTAAGATGTTATACTCTGGAGAATCTGGATTCAACTGCAGTAAAGTGAGGGTGAAAGAATATAAGGGGCTTCTGCCTGGGTAAGTGGCTGAGGAGGACAAAAATGAAAAGCACAGTTAGACTGAGGCCAACGTTAAGAAGCCCTGCAATGGCCACTGACAGCAGTTTTTGTTGTCCTTTCTTGTAGAATGTTATTGAGCAGGTCTCTGTGTTTCTAGAGAACTGTTCCCAATATGTCTAGGGAAAGTTGAGCTTGTATTATTTTTCAAAATATTTTCTGGGCTTGTTTCCTGAGACTTGATGAGTAGAACTAGACTGACATAGGGTACAAGCATTCTTACCTTCAGGGATTGGCTGTTAGTAACTGTTAGATACTTGCTTCCATATGAAGTAATCTATTATATTTTTTCTCCAGATATTATAATAAAAACAAATGGCACAATATAACAGGCTGTGGCTGAAATTTTACTACTTTGAAGATATGGATATGAAGTCAAAGTCCTTAATAGCATGTCTACATGAAATTATATGAAATCTCTATGTGAAATAATATGAAATTTCCTGTTTCTTATGATATTTCTCTGTAAAAATTGTTTAAATGTTTATTTTTAATCATTAAGAAAATTCTTCAATATGTTTCTTATATACATGTACAGTGTTCAGATTGTAAAAGTAGAACCAGATAGCTGATAATACAAGACTAAACATTAAATACAAGAAATTTTGTAACTTCCTTTGATTGTCTTTTTTTCTAAAGTCTATCCTTTGTATGGATTCAAGGAGTAAAGTTGTTGAAGTGCTAAAAATGAAAATGCTTATATTGCAAACTATTTTTAACAGAACTTAATAGAAACCACATGATTGAGAGACATGATCCAAGTCTGACTGAAACTCTATACTCAAGATTTGCTGATGCACGGAATATATAATATGTACTGCCAATCATAATTAAGTATTTAATATATTATCTCCAAATAACTTTTTCTTGCCAATACTGTCTGTAAGATTATTATTATTTTGGTACTTTGACTTGTGGCATCTCAACAGTAAGTACCCTTCTTAAAAACAACAATCCTGTTGTCAGTGAGCAGTCAGGTACAGTTAGTTGCCAATTGGTAAGATTTTTAACTGTTTTGCTAGTGCTATTACACACAAAAGTAAGCATCAAATTTTTTCTTTCTTTTTGAGACAGGTCTCACTATGCAGTTAAGACTGGCCTTGAGTTCACTTTGTAGCCCAGGCTGGTCTGGAACTCTCAATGATCCTCCTGTCTTAGCCTCCCAAGTGCTAGGATTACAGGTGTGTGCCACCATGCCCAGCTCTCAAATTTTCAAAGTAGCAGCAGTATTAAGGAAAATCATAAAATCTATGAAATAATTTGAGGTTAAGAAACCTATATAGTACATTATTTTTAGAAAGGAATCCTATGAAGATATTCTTATAAATGGTTTGACAAGCCCTTAAGGCATTAACAAAGCTTATGTTGATATGATTTAGTTTGAAGGTAAAATATGGAATAGTTGCAAGAAAATACAGAAGAGAAGACTAATGGTAGAGACTAGAACAAAATGTAGGCTTATATTCTAAATTAGTGAACTAAATCAGCAACAGTGTTATGGCTTTAAATGCAGAAATGTAGTAAGAGGAGGAGGAATAGTAAATGCAGTAGCCTATTCTCTGCTTTCAAAGCATTTGTAATTCAAAGGGGAGAAAATGAAAAGGAATTATTTGATAGTTTTAATGAGGTAGTAGGTTTCTTTGAGAAAAATGATACTTGATTCTTGGGATTGGGACTGGTAGGAGTAGAAGAAATAAACATCTGCTATTGTTGATAGGGATAATATAACAAGCTCAGAGGTAAATATTTGACTGGCTGATATAATTTAGAAAGTGATTTGAAAGCAGACCAAGACCAGTATTTTGTTTTATAGATTGTAGTACAGGAAGGGTGAGGGGAGGAGGGAGTTAGAATTGGCAATCCAGGTTTAACAGTAGAAGTATAACATAAATTATGATTAAGAAGGAGGAAACTAAAAGAAGCCTATTGGCTGGCAGATGTGCAAATTCCCAAGAGATTATTGTTGGCAAATCCTAGGAGAGATAGTCTCAACCTTAGACCTAAGCTTTTCAGGGAGATTCCCTGGAACACTATAAAAGGCAGTTCATCTCTTTGTGCAGAGGGTCTCCACAGTTTTCAGTGTATTTTCCAAGTGATTTAAAAAGGGTTAACAATACACTTTGACCCCTTTGTTTTAGTCTATAACTAAACTTCATTTTTTTTCTTTTCTGTCTTTAGGACAGGGTCTATAGTGTCTCACTACATAGATCAGACTCGTAGTGTTCATAGTGATTTTCCTGTTTTCAGCCTTCCAAGTGCTGGAATTACAGGCGTGTGCCACCATGCCCAGTCTTTATCCCCATCCTAGCCGCTGCACTAAACTTCACTTTTAAACATTTAAAATTGTATTTTCAAATTATATCTCATAAAAAATAGTTTCAAATCTACATTGTTTAAAATCCAGTTAAAATATACAAAAAATATATTGTTATTTCCACTTTAAGTATTTTAATTGGACTGGGTTTTTTTTTCACCTCTCTAAGATATAATCAATCATGTTTTGCTCAATTATCAATATCCTTATCTGATATTGGGTACATAGCATTATGTGTTTACATCGTATAAAAGATGTGAGGACCACTTTCTAGGTAAAGTTATCCTCAACTCTTATTCTAATCTTGGTTTCTATTCCTAATTTTAAATTAAAAAAATTTTTTTGATCTTTATTTTGTGCATCTCTATGCAGTTTGAACTGATAGTGATCCTCCTCTTGTCTCAGCTTCACCCTCAGATATTTTAAAATATCTTACATCTTAAAGCCTTCCTTGATTCCTTAGGTCCTTCTAGCTAACTTAATATTCTTAACTTGTTCACACCTTTTTCTATGAAGAATGATTTTTGCTTTGTCACTAACCTCCCCAACTCCCTCCATGCAAGTTTCAGTTTTTATTCTCCATTGTCATTGTTTCCTCAAAGCTATCAGGAACTTCCTTGATGTTAATCTAAAGTGTGTTTTTCAGTTCTCATCTTGGCTAATGTCTTCCAGCTAATGATACTGCAGACTGGTTCAGTACTTCCTTAATAAAAGCCTCCAGTAAAGAATGACCACTCTGAAATATTTCTCCTCAGGATTTCATCTCATATCAAGCATTCTCTCTTGAAGTTCTTCTAAATGCTTCTTTTTATCTTCTCAGTTTTAAAGTTTGGGTATTTCCTAGAGTTCTCTTCTAAGTTTCTCTCATATTTCCCCTGAGTGATCTCATCTGCCCATAGCTTTAGTAACCATCTCTGTGCAAGTGATCTTTAATCTTCATCTAACTGCATCAATAGTAGAAATAGTAATTTCCTCTGTATCTATCCATCACCTTACATGGTTTAAATCAATTAACATTCCAAATGCTGGCACAGTGATTGTTTTAAGGATAGGTCTGAGACTAAAATGATCCTATTGGATTAAATATAGTACCAGAATTTTTCTTGGAATAGTAGGACAGACTTTTTTCTTGGAAGTAAAAGTTTTTGGCACAATTGTAGGCTCTGCCCAGGAATGGAATCTATACAGAGAAATTAGAGATGGTATGAAAGAAGCTGAAACTTGGATCTGGAGTTGTGGCTTGGGGCAAAATATGTACTTAGCATGAACAAAAGTATTAGGTTCAATCCATAGTACCAAGGGAAAAAAAAGAAAATAAATTGGATTTGTTTTTGATTCCAGGGATTGAACCCAGGAGATTTTACTGAGCTATATTACTGTCCTTGTATTTTTTGATATAGGAGTCTAATTTTTCATACAAATCTTCCTGCTTCAGCCTCTCAGAGTTCTGTGATAATAGCTACACTGCCAGGCCCAGCTAAAAAAGAAACTGAATTCTTCACACCATTCTGTACTCTCAGATAAAGCTGTGTCTAAATTGTTCATATACTTTAGATCCAGTTTTGTGAACTAATGATGCCATTTTTTCTTATCCTAGTTTTGTTTGGGTTTTCTTTCATATACAGCTCAGGTTACCCTGATGGACTTAATTCTACCAATATCTTTATAGTGTCTCATGTGATAGTATTTATCACAATATACTGTAATTAGTTCCTTTTTTTTTTTCTACCCTATACTGTAAGCTCCCTCAGTGTAGAAATGGTATCTTGTTCTGTATTGCACTTCCAGGTTCTAACAGAGCTGATAGTTGTTAAGCATATGGTTAGAAAAATATTTGCTGAAAGAATGTCATTAAAGTGTGCCATTAGATAAAAGATCTTCTTTTGTACATTTCTAAAAGAATTCCAGATGAGGAGTTCAAGCTAATCTACTTTATGTTTATAGTAAAGCTTTGATTTTTTAAAAAAGAACTTATTAGAACCTGCAATAACTTGTTTGTGACTTTTTGGTTTCTTTTTTTCTATTTTGGCAGAACCAGGGACTGAACTCAGGCCCTTGTGCTTGCCAGGGAAGTGCTTATTCCACTGAGCCATCTCCCTGGCCAACTTGTTGGTTTCTTAAGATCAGATACTATACTTACCTTGTTCATTATTGTTCTTTAGTATCTGAGAAATAGCAGGTACTTAATTTCGCCTTCCTTTTAGATTGTTTCTATTAATATATAAAGTTCTCTAGTATATCCCATCTTTTAAAAAAAGAAAGAAAACTACTTTTTCCTTCTCTTTCCTCTCTATTCTCTTTTGACGAGATCGGGCATGTTCAGGGTAGTATGGCCATAGACTCTATTCTCTTTTGAAACTATTCCTGATACAATCTTTTCAGAAACATTCAGAACAGTTGACTCACTCTTCCTTTTGGGAAAGGTCTTCTTTAACTACAGTTCCTTTTCATTCTTCTTTGTTGAGTCCTTCTCTTCTAGACCTGTAAATAATGTTCACTTTGAGTCTTATTCTTTCATTTTGGGCTGTGTATATTCAGTCTCTGTAAAACAATTCAACCATCACATCATTTAAAATTGTATCTGAGCTGATGACTCTCAAACTTCTCTCTCTAATCCTGGCTTCTCCCCATATATTCTACTTCAAATTGACATATGAGCATTTATTAGGCCCTTTAAAATAATGTGCCTAAACTCAATATACTCAATTTTCTTCTTCAAACCCATATTTTCCTTGATCCTCAATGTCTCAAATTGCTCAAGACAAAAATAAATCTTGATTTTTTTCTTCCACTTCTTTTAGAATTTATTAGGTACATCTCCAAAATAACTCTAGTTAGCCACTATCAGCCCTCTTCCCCTACAATACAGGTAACCACCTACTAGGTTTATGTGTTTTCATTCTTACATTTCTATAATTCCTTTCTGACAGAACAGCCACAGTAAAGTCATAAATTGGATCATGCCTCTTTCCTATTTTAAGTTAAATTTCTCTAGTAATTTTTGTCATTGTGAATCTTCCTTTGTCATATTGTTGGCCTCTTTTTTTCTAACCACACCCAAGTTAAACTCCCTTTCCCAAGAGTATTCTCCAGGTTCTTTCACCTTTTTCTCTTCTTCAAACAGACTGATCCCATTGCTGCCTCAGACTTTGTAGTTTTTCTTTTATCTGCCAGAAAATTCTTTTATTACTTCTTTTTATGATTGGTTCTTTTTATTCTTTAGTGAAAACCCCCTATTTTTGGAGAGGCCTTTACTTGCCATCTTGTCTAAATTTGGCCTCCTTGAGTTGCTTGCTATCAACTTTTTCTGAGCTCCTATCATATGAGCTCCTATCATAACTTCTAGATATGCTGCATATTTTGTCTCTTCCCACTAAGAACTAAATTCCTTAGAATAGGAACTCTTCAATTGCTCCAGGTGCCTAAAGGTTGGAGACCTAGGAGGCACTTTGGAAATATTTATTGACATAAACATAAATCCATGTTTATGCTTTTGATACTTTAAACTATTGTCATTTCCTTCTGTAGCAATAAATAATTGGGTTAACTTTTTAAAATGGTGGTACCTTCAGTCCAAAGGAGTACAGTAAGTGTTGTGAGATGTTAGTAAAATTTTATTTCCGGATAATTTAGTACAATTGTGGCAATACATTTACCGTGGTGGTTGAAGGAGGAAGACAGCCACTTTTGTATCAATTAAGCAGCAACTGGTTATAGTGAAGAGTGCCTTGGTTATTTGTTTTGAGCTGAATGATTCTAAGATGTAGGTGATCAGACATCATAGGCTTTTCAGGTTTAGGGAGACTGAGTTGTCTTTTCTTTTTTTTTTTTTTATTTTGAGGTACTGGGGATTGAGCTCCAGATCTTGTGCTTTGTGATTTGTGAGGCAGGCACTTAATGCTGCTGAGCTATCTCCTCAGCCCTCAAGACTATTTTCTATTTTTGAGTAGAAAATGAAAATGTAGACCTTTTTTCCTCCATTTCTAACTCAACAGTTCCACATTTATTTAACATAGCTTTAGTGAGAAGATAACAATAATTGTTTTTATTACCTCTCCTTCCTGATTTTCTAAACTTAAAAGAGGCTGCTTATGAGAAACCTCAGCTTCTCTCTGAGAAGTGGTAGTAATAAGTAAAAAAAAAAAAATACTGAACACAAAAATAAAGTTATATCCTCTTTTATTATGAACTTGTATTATTTCAGTGTTCTGATTTTACGATTTTAGTATTATGCTATAGTAAAGGTGAAGTGATAAAATAAATTTAGTTTTTCCTGTACCTTTCAAGTATAAGACAGACTAACAAAATGAAGCTATTGCAGGATGAGAGAATACTAAAGTATCTCTTATGCAATATTTGTTCCATTACTATTAATATCTACTATTACCCATGAAGTACTTTTTCCCAGGATGAAAACACACAAGGTTATTGTGTTTGGAAACTTCCTTCTGAAGGGACCCAGAAAGCACTCTTCAACGGACTATTAATGAAGGGATGTAAGTCCTTGTGCCTTTCCTTCTATATTTCTACTGGTACTAATTTAATTTTCCAGTGTAAAAACAAAACACAACTTTCCCAGAAAATGGACTCATTTGCTGATAGAATGTATATATTTCATTTTTTTAAAAAAAACTTCATAGAACATTTTTATGCAAGTTTTAAACTTTCATTCTATATTTAAACATTTTCCAAGAAAAATATAAAACTCATCTCCTTATTTTATTTTGATGCTAGAGTCCAGAAAACTATCTTAAGTGTGTGGGTAGATGTAGTCCTAACTTGAGCCTGTGTTGCCCAGAGAATTTCTGAATGTCTTCAGTGGAAACACCTCAAATCTCACCTTCTCAGAAGGACCTTCTCTAGCCCTCTTTCACCACATATGTCTTATTAATTTCACAACAGTAGTTACTATCTGGAATTACCTTATGTACCTTCTCCTCCCCTATACATTTTTCACTTTGGATCCCCACTTTAATGTTTGTGGAGTGGATACATTCACTTCTTACTAATCTATACTTAGTGCTTTTAAAACTCTTGTAACATTGGAACTCAACACATTGTCCGCTGACAAATTATCAGGGATGTAAATTCTGCTGGTCACTTTCCTTTTTCAGAGCCACTTAAGCCCTCCCAAATCAGAGTTGGAAACCATTTAACAATTTCATTGTATTCGCAAAACATTTTTATCTAGCCCTTTCAAACATAGACTAGTTACTTCCTGACATCTATCTTTCGTAGAGAATTGCATCCTCTTTACTAAATTTTTTCGGAGAGGAGTTCTGGGTCATAGGAGGTACCAAGCACTCTACCACTGAGCTCTTCACCCTAGACTAGTGGTGGTGAACCTGTGGCACGCGTGTCTCACGCTCCTAAAGAAATAGCATGGTTAGATATGCATACACGGGTTTGTTTGTTTGTTTTTTCTATTTTCCTCGGTTCATTTGTGATTTTGTTACCAAGGAAACTGAGGCTAAGGTATGAGGTTCGGAGTGCCAGCTCTTCCCATGTCTCAGGGTTCGCGACGCTTGTTGTCAGCCTGGGCCCTCGCCGGTGGCGGTGCTTCTGGAAGGGTCCTCTGCGCTGCCCAGCTGGGAGCCCAAACCTATTGCTTGGCCTGGGCACATGCTCAAAAGTTGAGCCGTGGCCCAGCCGTGGAGGTGCGAGAAGTCGAGGGCGAGAGGCGGCAGCCCGTGGTGCCTGAGCACCTCCCGGTCGAGGGTACTTTTGCACCGTACAGTCTCCAGCGACGACCCAGAGCCGCCCGCCACCGTGGCCGGGACAGCCTCGCGCGCCCCGCTGGCCCTCAGCCACTTTGCGTCCTGGCCTCTCGGCGCACGCCCCGCCCCATGGGCACCCGCGTGATGAGAGCCCCAGGTCAGCCAATGGGAGCCGGCTCTGCCCCCCACCCCCGCCTCGCCCCGTCTCCGTGCCGCCACGTGATGCGGCTCACCGCCAGCCAATGAGCGCCGGTCTAGGCCCGCGCCCCGCCCCGCGCGCCGTGGCCGTTTGAAGTGACTAATTTCTGTCATATGACTGAGGCGCCCATGGGGGTGGCGGGGAAGCTGTAGCGGGGGCCTAGCAAGCTCCTAGCAGAGTGACCCCAGCCTGGCCGTGGCCAGCATGGCCCCTACGCTCTTCCAGAAGCTTTTCAGCAAGAGGAGCGGGCTGGGCGCGCCCGGCCGAGACGCCCGAGACTCGGATTGCGCCTTCAGGTAGGGCGCTGCGGGGCTGGGGGCGCGGAGCTGTGGTCTTGGGGGCTCGGTGCTGGGCGCCAGGCCTTTTTGGGGTCAGGCCCGGGAGGCAGCGGCGCGCGGGATCCCGGCCCTGGTCCGCGGTGGGTTGGGGTCGACTGCGGACTCTGCGCCGGAGGCTGGGCGAGCCCGCGCGCCCCTCGCCGCCGCCCCGGCCCTTCCTGGGTGGGTTTGTTTACGTGCCACCCCGGCCACGCGCCACCGGCCCTTTCGGATCCGCGGGGCCTCGAGGCGCTGGATCCCCACGCCCTCCTGGCTCCAAGCACGCTGGGCGCGGGCCGGCTTGGACCTCCGCGGCGGCCGGAGGCCCGCGAAGTCCTCCCCTCCTCCTCGTGACCAGTCGCCCTCTGGCAGCGCCGTGCCAGCGCGGCTGGCGTGGAGGCAGGAGTGGCACGTTTGGCCAGCCTTGGGAGCTTACGGGTGGCCGCGCGGCCAAGTCGGTAGAGGGCCGTTCTTTCTGGTTTCTTGGAAACAAAAATTGGAGCTGGGCAGTTGTATACCGGATGGAGCGACCTTAGAGTTCGCAAAGGAGAGAGGTGAAACACAAGAGGTGAGGGAATCTACTGACCAGATGAAACAGAACCAAATCGAATGAAATCTGGCGTTAGAATCAGACATACACACTCTTTACAATTGTTTCAGAAACGAGTTGCTTGAAAATTGAAAGCGATATCTGAATATTTTGTGGTATTTCAGGTCTCGTTAAATTTTGTCTATAGTACCTGTTGCTGGTAGAGTAACTTTTTGAAATTGTAAAATTTGATATAACCTTGGATTCAAGGCAGTTACATTTGGAGAAGCTCTGTGTCTCACAAATGCCTTGGATATTTTAACTGCAGCGTGGAAACTTGCAGGCCAAATGTCAGCTATCACTCAAAACTTGGATAGCAGAGAGCCCAGTTATACAATGGTAGTAGGAAAATGTGAGACTGTCAAATTCTGCCGCAGACAGAAGTGTGAAATGGTTGTCTATACTGGTTTTAAACTTTTTTTAAAATGCTACTATCTTATTAAAGCAGGCCATACCAGGAAATTTTTAGTACATGTGTACAGAGTTGGAATATTAAATAGAAGAAAATTTAGCTGACTTTTAGATGAGGAAAAGTTTCAGTTGTGAGCATTTTGACCAAGTGCTTACTAGTAAAAGACAGTTTTCTATTCCACAGGAAAGTAAGACTTGCCATGCTCATCTGACTTTCTTTAAATATTTCTTTAGTGGTTTTCCTTTGAAAAATGAAAGTGTAGTTTAAGACTGCATTGAGGCATCCAGTAACTGGAGACATTAGGAAGCAGGTTCTTGAGATAAATCTAAAAGATGACCTTTGAATAGGTAACTGATTCCTATGTCTGACCAAAGGCTGAATTTGGGTACTCAGGTTTACAAAGGTCTTAAATTACTGAAAGTGACTTTTAAGTGAAAAATTTGTTTTTTTTTTTTTTTTTTTAATGTAGTCTACTGTATAGTTGTGTAATACTTTACAGTTTACCAAAGAACTTTCTCATCAGTTATCTCTTCTGATATTTCACAACCACCTTCTGAGATAGTCAGAGAAAGTTGCAGTATAGATAACGATGTTATCCCTGCTTCCAAGTGGAAGCCCTTAAGTACAGTGAATCATAGACACATTTGCTATAAAAGTAAAACATGTTCGGAACCGGGCATGGTGATGCAGGCCTGTAATCCCAGCCTTGGGGGGGATGGGTGTGAGGCAGGATCACAGGAATATTGCTGTGAGTTCTGAGTTCGAGACCAGCCTGGGGGGGGCTGTAAAAGTGAGCACAAGCCCAGCCCAAACTGCATAGTGAGACCTTGTAAAAAAAAAAAAAAAAAAGTAAAACATGTACCTGTGAGAAAAAACTGATTAATATGACAATGTGAGTAACTTGTAGATTTCATCAATCCCTGTCTTTTTGTAGTCATCATTGAGCAATAATTTAAATACAGTAAAATAAAAATGCACTTTCAGGGTACAGTTCTGTGAGTTTTTTTGTATGTATGCAGTTGTGTACCCACTGCTCCATTGAAGTTTTGGAACACTTTGATCTCCTATAAAGTTCATCCTACTTGTTTCCAGTGTTTTCATCCAGGGAGTAACTGATCTACTTTATTTCATACAGTTTTGAATTTTCTAGAATTTCTTGAAGACTACAATATGTCTGGTTTATTTTAATCCATAATGGTGCTTTTTTTCCATGTTAGATGTATTGATCATTCCACCTACCCTTTATTGCTGTATACTGTTCCATTGTTTGGGTATACTTCAGTTTATTGTCCAAGTGGAGGACATTTAAATTATTTTCAGATTTGGGCTATTATGAACAATTCTACCATAAACATTTCTGTACAACATATTGAGAAATAGATTTTCAGTCGCTTCTCAGTCTTTTGGCAAAGATGTAGAAATACCTTCTCATTTATTTTTGGTTGGCTATCTAGGAGTAGGGTTGTAGAGTAATATGCTGGTTTTTTCTTTTTGGTATGGTACCAGGAATCAAACATAGGACCTTGCTCTTGCCAGGCAGACACTGTGCCACTGAGCTGGATCTCCAGTACTTAAGTTTTTTTTTGGGGGGGGGGTACCAGGGATTGAACTCAGGACCTTGAGCTTGCCAAGCTGGCAGTTACACCACTGCGCTATCTCCCTGGCAGTGTTGTGTTTTAACATTTTAAAAAAATTTAAAACTTATGTAAAATGGGTGTCCTGTTTTGTGTTTCTAATAGCATTGTATGAAGGTTATAGTCGCTTTACAATCACTTCAATGCTTTTTAAGTTTCTTTTAAGAAATATATTTTTATGGTAAGAAAACTGTACCGTAACATTTACTATTTCACTTACTTTGAGTCTTTTGCTAGAGGGTAGAATGATATCACATTGCTGTTTTAATTTGTATTTTCTGTAGGTGATGTTCAGCATCTTTTTATGTAAACCAGGTATCTTGGTTACTTTTCTTGCTGGGACAAAATACCTGACACCCAAAATTAAGGAAGGAAAGGTTTATTTAATAAGCTCACACCTGGCAAGTGCAAGGACCTAAGTTCAGTCCCTGGCTCCGCAACAACAACAACAAAAAAGCTCACAGTCTGTGGAAGTTTCAGTCCATACTCAGCTGGGTCCAAGGCAGAATGGCACATGGCAGAGGGCAACAGTTCATGGCAGTGGAAACCAGCAAAACAACAAGGGATAAAGGGAAGAGCAACAGCAGAAGCAAATCTCTCTCCTTTTCTTATATGGTCTTCAGGCTAAATGGTAGCACTCATACCCATAATCCCAGCAGCATTTACACCCATAATCCCAGCATTGGATCATAAATTAATTAAAACTCTAGAAGCCTGCCACCTCATCACTGCATCATGTTTTGGGAGGACAACTAGACACAAACCATAACATCAGATTTTTGAGTAGACTAAAGCATCGCTCTGTTTTGTCTTTCTGAGACAGGGTTTGCTATGCAGTTTAGGCTGGCCTTGAACTTACTTTGGAGCTCAGGCTTGCTGAGCTCTCAGGGATCCCTAGGCCTCAGCCTCCTGAGTGCTGCTGGTATTACAGGCCAAATTGTAGTTTTTATTTTGGTGTACCATTTATTTTTTAGAGTCCTTGTTTTGTTTTTGTTCTAGTCAGCTTAAATTTACTTTGGCAACTAACTGTAGTTCAGTCTCTGCCTAGGGAGGAGACCTTTGCATAGAGTTAACTAGTATATAGGTCTAATGGTGATAAGCCACACTAGGCCTTTAAAGATAGGGTACAGTTTTGGTAAAGAAGCTATAGAAATATTTAAATGTTGTCTTCTATGGTTAGTGTGTTGGAAAAGATGGAGAGATTTTTCCCTTCAGTCTACCTTATTATCCTTTTTGCTTGCCTTAAGTTTTCTGAGATGAGCTTGAAGCATAACATGCAGAGGTGGGATATTTTATTCAGACACTTAAAGTATTGAAAAAAAAAAGAATTGAAACATAATTTATGTTAAAGTGAGAAAGTAGGTGCTATCTAAGAGAAGATACTGCTTTATGTTTTCTCCATCAGGCCACTTTTCATTCTTTTATTTAAACCTTCACATTAAGCTGTAGTCCCATCCATTTTTAATTTGAAGAGTCTCATCAAGTTACTAAATTGCCTTGAACCTGTGATACTGCTGCTTTAGCTTCTCAGAGTGCTGGGATTACATGTGTACACCATCATAGCCCTTCCTTCTGCCAAGACTTGCCTTTCTCCAAACCAGTCTCAATGCTGAATACTTTAAAAACAACAAATTCTTAACAAAAACTAAAACTTTTCATGGTGGGAAATCAGTATCCTGTAGAGTTGTAGATGGTATGACTTCCCTTCAGATTCCTGTGTGGATGGTATTTGCATGTGTAAGAATGAGAAGCATTCTTATGTAATTAGTACAGTTGGGTGTCTGGGTGTATCTCTGTGTTTTGGTTCTGAAATCAAACTTACTGGTTTCCAAAACACTTCCGACAGTTCATTGCTGAGTCCTCACCCATTGTTCTCTCTTGCCATCAGAAATTCAGGAACCGTGCTTCTAGTCTTCCTCTCATGCATCACTTCACCTAAGTCTATAGTTTACTTCATCTATAGTTCAGGTTTTCCAGCTGAAAGTCCCAAATTCCCTGCTGTTTGTATCACCACTGAATTTATTCATCATTATTCATGCCCTTGTTGGCGAAGGCCTCCTTTCTGTCAGCTGCTATGTTGAGTGGGATGGAGTTTCTTTGATTGAGGTAGTAGACCTGAAACTAATAATGGTCATTCTCCCCCAAATGCTGGTTGCAGTGGGGTGGTAGATGCTGGAAAGAGCCCTGATACCTATCATCTACTTTTATCAGTTGTTTGGAGGACTCTCTCCTTTCTAATTGCCTTTCTAGTTTTTGCTTTGAATGTGGAGTCTGATTTATGCTTTTGATCTTGCTTGAAAAAAAATCAGCTATGGTCACAGTTCATCTTTTCTTTAAAGTTCCAGTGAAACCCATGTTTTCCCTCTTGTTTCCCCTTTGTGACAGTTACTTTCATCCTTGCCCTTCCCCTCCCCTCTTCTTTTTTCTTCCCCTCTACTCTCTTCCCTGCTGGGGATTGCACCCATGGCCTACTGGGCTATAATCCCTTGGTAGGTATTTGCTTTTCTTATAATTGCATTTTTTTGTATTTATGTCATTCACTAGATTTTAATTCAAATTTAACCACTAAATATTTGGTGGATGAACAAAAAGAGACACTGAATCAATAAAGTTCTGAATGATTTCATAAAGGTGTTCCTGTTTTGTTTTTATCCCTAAAGATAGTTATCTCTTAAGTGATTTAATGTCTTCTTTAGCATTATTTGGCAATATAAAGGATGATTTTTTTTTATTTTTTAAGGTTGCAAAGATGGCCACATTTTCCAAAGTAACTTATATATCCTAGGTTTATATTCCTCATAACAATACTGTGTGTGTGTGTGTGTGTGTGTATGCATGCATGCATGCATGTGTCTTCTCTGACATGGACTGTTTTTGATAATGAAAGTTTAAGATCACAAGGAGTTTTGAGGTACCATGGGATTTCTTTTCCACCTGGGCATTCTGGATCCTTGATCTTATAAAATTAAGTGGATATTATGAGGATCTAGAATAACAACTTAATCTAACTCTTTAAGGACCCAGCAGAGCTCTTAAAGATCTATTTCCTTAAACTGTCCAGTATAGGGCATCCCTTGACCAAGACAGTATTTTATTTCAAGTCACCCCAAACGTGATTGGCTACTCTTGCCTATTTCTGTTTCTCTCTAATGCAATTCTAGTGGCAGAGTTGGTATTAAGAGCATGTAGGATAATGAAACTTCTCACTTTATACTGTTATGGTTGCATTTTTAAAGGATGCAGCTGTTGGGCTCTTTGAGACTTTTCATTCTGCTTTCTTGCCTTGTTATTCATTGTGATGTAATTTTTAAAGATTTCCATTTACATCAAGAAACTGCAGAATGTGATGTTAACAGGGTCATTCAAATGTAATGTGTTGATAAACTTCCCACAAAATGGATTTTATAGTGTTTTATATTAGTTTTGTTTAATTGCTACTTTTAAATATTATACATTTATAATAAGGAATACAGAAATTATTTGTGAATAATTTAAATACTGAAAAATTTCATCAAGGAATTACAAGACTTCTGCAGGCCTGCAAATTCTTTGTTGGCAGTAGTACAGTATACCCTTAAATAACATCTCCACCTGCGTACTTCATCCTCAGTAATGTAATCCTGAACAAAATTTGTTGGAAAAATGTATACCTTTGAGGGAAAATATGTGGTTCATATCTAAGATTACTTTTAAGGTTTTTGGTTCCTGAATGAAGTGTTCAATTTAATCACAAATATTTTGTTTCTTCTTTAATCATTCAGCTGTTCTTTGGCTAACTCATTTACTCACCTAGATACAGTATATTAGACTATAGACAGCAAATAATGTGAACATTAGAGCCTAGAAGTGATTGGCAAGTCCTGCCAGCAGATCCTCTGTTTCCCCAAGATCCTCTGTTTCCCCAAGAGTCTGGTGTTCTGTGTAACATTTCCACCAAGACAGGTATATGGGGGGCCGGGGAGATAGCTCAGTAGAGTAAGTGCTTGCCTGGCAAGCATGGGGTCCTGAGTTCAATCCCCAGTACTGGAAAAAAAAAAGTGTATGAAAAGACTTCCATACCAGCATAGCTTTATTACTCTAGAGATTCATTCTTGCTGCTGGTAATTTCTGTAACACTGTATTTGACAAAGGGCTTTTTCATAAAGAAACATGTGCTGCATCACAATTTTTTTAAAGACACATTTATTCAGTGACACAATCAGACTATTACATTTAGCAGTCAACAGCACGGGTGACAGAAAGGTTTACGTTAAAACGTTTTGTTGGAATTTCCACAGAACAGAAACTAAAGTAACCTGTTACACAGTCAGTCACAAATACCGTCCTCGAGTTTTTTGCCCATGAGTATTGTCTAAACCATGTCTTCTTTGCAGCAGCTAGGCCTTGCCACCACTGCACTTGGCAGAGTTCACAAATCTGTTAGCTTCCCTGTCACTTCTCTTCCTCTCCTGCTAAGCTTTGTTTCATGGAAGTGTTTAAAACTTTCTGGCACTGCCATAACTACTGCTGCTGCTGCAGCCACCAAAGCCACTTTGATTTTGTGGTTTGGTAAAATATTGGCCTCTTATCACCACAGGGTCCAGAGCTTCTGCCTTTGAAGTTTCCTCTCTTCATGGGTCCAAAATTGGAAGACTGACTGTTGTAATTGCCAAATTCATTATAGCTTCCACCACATCCATAGTTGCTTCCATCATTACCAAATCCATTGTAGCCATCTCCACTGCCACCATATCCACCCCCACCATGGCTGCCACCAAAGCTATCTCGACTACAAGTTTCCTCTGTGACCAAAACTGTCATTGCCACCAAAACCATATCCATGACCACCAAAATTTCCAGAGCCAATTCGACCTCTTTGGCTAGATGAAGCACTAGTCGTCTTCTGCTTTGACAAGTCTTTTTCTCACTTCACAGTTGTGGCCGTTCACAGTGTGGTATTTTTGAATGACAATCTTATCCACAGAATCGTGGTCATCAAAGGTTACAAAAGCAAAGCCCCTCTTCTTTCTACTCCCTTGGTTGGTCATAATTTCAATCACTTTGATTTTTCCATATTGTTCAAAATAATCTCTTAGGTGATGTACTTCAGTATCTTTAATGCCACCAACAAAGATCTTCACCATTAAGTGGGTACCTGGTCTTTGAGAATCTTCTCTTGAGATAGCTCTCTTTGGTTCCACAACTCTTTTTGTCCATTTCATGTGGCCTTGCATTCATGGCTGCATCCATCTCCACAGTGGTATAAGTGACAAACCCAAAGCCCCTGGAACACTTGGTGTTCGGGTCTCTCATTACCATGCAGTGTATGAGTGTTCCTCATTGCTCAAAATGGCTCCTCAGACTCTTATCAGTTGTTTCAAAGCTCAGCCCTCCAATGAAGAACTTCCGTAGCTGCTTGGGCTCCATGAGAGACTCTGACTTAGACATGAGGGCAATTGGAAGAGAGACTGGCAATGCTTCCTATGTCGTGTCCACTAGCAGAAAGGAATAGGCTACTAACCATACTCCCCACATAATATTTTGAAGTATTTCTGTTGAACCAAATATATGAAACTAGGAAATTACCAGGCTGTTAAATTTGGTGTAAAGAAACTTCTCAGTAATCTTGAAGGAATTACTTGAGTCCTTTTTTAAGAAATAAATACTGAGGAGTTAAGCAGCAGATGACTTTAGTTCTTGTGACTCCTCTCCACATACCAAAACGACTGGTGCTCTCAAGAATTTTACTTTTCAGGAGTTCTGAGGGGGTGAATTGATTTTAGTTTGTAGCTACTCCTGTCCTATTTATTTATTTATAATTTGTGTATTTAATACAGGGTCTCACTATGTAGATTGTACTTAGCCTCCCCAGCACTAGTATTACAGGCATATACCACTACTCCTGGACTCATTCACCAGCTCAGTGCACCCTAGAGGTGGGGCCAGTATGGCATGCAGGACCAGGGATTGAACCCTGGTCCCTGCGCCTGCCAAAGCAGGTGCTTTGTCCACTAAGCTATCTTGCCCTTTAATTTTGTTTTAAAGAGAAAAAAGTCAAAACAAGATAATAGGAGAGTAACAGTGGTGAATGCATTGCATATTGTTATCTTTAAATTAGTTACTCAGAGTGTAAGATATTGGCATTTAATTGTCCCAACAGTGTTTGCACAAACCTTTCTTTTCAGTGCAATAGGGAAATTAATAGTATAACTTATCTTTAACTTTTTTTCCCCCTTTTTTCTTTTTCCTTTTTTTTTCCATTTTCTCATCCCAGTTTTTCTTTCCTGTTGAAGTTTCTTCCCATTTTACAATATCTGTTGTATAATTTGGATCTTATGTATACTTTCGGCTTCTCATACTAGAGAGACAGTATTATATTTAGACATGCACTTCTGGTTTATTTCTAGAGTTACATCCATTTATCTATAAAAGTCTTCAGTTATCCTTTATGACTAAGGAGTACTCCATTGTATTGAAAGATCACTTTTTTTTATCCATTCTGCAGCTGATAGGCATTTGGGTTGTTTCTGAGATCTAGCTGTTACAGATTGTGCTGCTATAAACATGAGTGTACATACAGCTTTTTAATTTTTCTGAGAAGATAACCAGAAGGAAAAATGGCTGGGTCATCTGAGACCTCTGATCGTGGTTTTTTGAGGTTTTCTGATCGTGAGTTTTTTATCACACTGATTTCCACAGTGGTTGCACCAGTCTACGCTTCCACCAACAGTGAAGAAGGGTTCCTTTTTACCCATAGCCCCTGCAGCATTTGATTTCTTGATGATAGTCACTCTTTCTGGAATCAGATGGAATTTCAGTGTTGTTTTAATTTGCATCTCGTGAATGACCAGTGATGTGGAACTTTTAGTAAGTCTTATTTATTTACTATTTGTATTTCTTCATCTGACAACTATATGTTCTCCTCAGATGCCTATTTTTGGATTGGGTCTTTAAGTTTAGGAGTTATGATGTTTTTGAGTTCTTTATATGCTCTCAGTAGTAATCCTTTGTCTGACAAACAGCTGGCAAACATTTTGTAGGTTGTCTCCTCTATTGGTGGTCTTTCTTGCTGTGCAAAAGCTTTTTAATAAGATGAGATCCCAGATGTTGATTCTTTGTGATAGTTCCTTGTACAGTTGAGGCTTTATTTGTAAAGTCTTTATGTACATCAGGGTCTTTAAAAAGAGTTTTGTCTAGTCTGTCTTATTTTCAATTGGGTTTAGTGCATGGTGAAAGATAATGGGTCTAATTTTAATCTTTGGTATATGGAGACCCAGTTTTACCAGCCCCATAAATTAAAGAGGCTATCTTTTTGCCAGTGAATGTGTTTGGCCCCTTTGTAAAAAATAAAGTGGCTGGAGTTGTTTCTGTATCTTCTAGTCTGTTCAGTTGATTGTTAGGTTTAGTTTATTTATTTTTCCCAGTACCATGCTGTTTTTAATCACTGTAGCTTTGTAGTGTAATTCTAAGTCAAGGATTGTGGTGCTCCCTGCCTTCCTTTGTTGCCCAGAATTGCATTTGCTATTCTAGAGGTCTTCTGGCTCCAAATGAATTTTAGGATTGTTGTCTTTAGTTCTTGGCATTATACTTTTGAAATTTTGATCAGAATTGCATTAAATCTGTATAATGGTTTTGGAAGCATGGCCATTTTCACTGTCTTGGTTCTTCCTACCCAAGAGCAAGATTTTATGATAATCCACTTGAATCTCATTTTTCAGAGTAGTTTTCAATGTTGAAGTCTCTTACATCTTTTGTTAGATTGATTCCTAGCTATTTCATTTTGTTTTTCGTTCTCTTGGGGTTTTTTTTTTTTGGCTTGTTTTGCATGCTATTATGAAAGGTGTTGCATCCCTCATTTCTCAGTGAGTTGGTTATTTGTGTACAAAGAGGCTATTGATTTATGAGCACTGACTTTGTATCCAGCTACACCACTGAATTTACTTATTAAGTTTAGCAGTTTTCTAATGGAGTTTTTTTGGGTCTTCTGTGTAGAGTACCATGCCATCTGCAAATAATGATAACTTCTTCCTTTCCTATCATTATTCATTTTATTTCTTTCTCTTGTCTAATTGCTCAGCCTAAAGTTTCCAGGGCTATGTTAAATGAGAGTGGAGACAGTGGACATTCTTGTCTTGTTCCTGATTTTAGAGAGAAAAGTTTCAGCTTTTGTCTATTTAGTATAATGTTGACTGCTGGTTTGTTATAGATAGCTCCTTTCAGATTGAGATAAATATCATCTATTTCAATTTTCTGTAGTATTTTTATCATAAATAGGTGTTAGACCTTGTCAAAACTTTTTATGCATCTATTGCAATGATCATATGATTTTTCTTGCTTCTGTTAATATGATGCATTAAAATTATTGATTTATGGATGTTGAACCATCCATGCATCCTTGGGTTGAATCTCACTTGGTCATGGTGTACAGTCATTTCGGTTTGTTACATTCTGTTTGCCAGTATCTTATTGAGGAATTTCGCCTGTAGTTCTCTTTTTGGTTGGGTCTTTTTAGGGCTTTGGATCAGGGTAATACTTGGCACCACAAATGAGTTAGGATGTATTGCCTTCCTTTCAGTTTCATTAAAGAGTTTGAGGCTTATTGGCATTAAATCTCTAAATTTCTTGTAGAATTCAGCAGTGAATCCATCAGTGCCTGGACTTTTCTTTGTCCCTAGATTTTTCATTACATCTTTGATTTTTTTCATTACATCTTTGATTGATACTGGCTTTTTAAGCATTTTTGTATCTTTTAGCTTTGAGAATTTGTTCATTTTTTTCTGTATTTTCCATCTTATTTGAATATAAATTTTCAAGGTAGATATAGATGCTCTTCTGTATTTCTGCAGGGCCTATTGTGATTTCATCCTTTTCATTTGCAATTGCATGGATTTTAAGTCTTTCCTTATTTTGATAAGATTGGATAAGGGTTTGTTGATTTTATTTAATCTTTCAAAGAACCAGCTCTTCAGTTCATTAATTCTTTGTATTATTGTTCTTTTAAGTCTCCAGTGTGTTAATTCCTGCCCTGATCTTTATAATTTTCTCCCTTGTTCAAACTTTTGTCTAAGCCTAATCTTCTTGAAGTTTGAGTTTCACTATTAAGTTGGTTTTTTGTGTGTGTGCTTCCTCTGTTTTCTTGATATGGGTATTCACTGCTATAAATTTCCCTCGTAGGACTGCTTTCATTCTGTCCCCTAAGTTCTGGTATGTTGTATTCTCATTATCATTTATTTATATATGTTGTCTAATTTCTTTTTTAATTTCATCTGTGACCCATTAGGTTGTAGGGGAGAGTGTTACTTAATTTTCATGTGTTTATGAAGTTCTTGTGGTTTCTTTTGCCATGATTTACATGGTCCATACATGCACTATGGTCTGATAATATGCCTTAAATTTCTGTTCCATTGAATTTACTTAATCATGTTCTATGAGCTAGTATGTTGTTTATTTTGGAAAACGTCCTGTGTATAGCTGAGAAGAATATGTATTCTGATGTTGCAGAGTGGAGTACTCTGAACATCTAGTAAGTCTATTTGTTCAAAAGTTTGGTTCAGTTCTAATATTTCAGTATTGATTTTGTGTCTAATTGGCCTGTCTGTGACATTGGGGTATTGAGGGTCCCCCATTACAGTTGTATTCATGTTTATATGATTTTTCATGATTTTTATTATTTATATAGTTGGGTGCACTGGTATTTATTGCATATATACTTATGATCATTATCTCTTTCTCGGATTGTTCCCTTTACAGAGATGTAGTGACCTTCTTTAGCTCTCTTATCAATCTTGGCTTGAAATTCACTTTGTCTTCAAGTGCAGTAGCTACCCCTGCATTTTTCTGGATTCCTATAGCATGGAGCATTGTTTTTCTACCCTTTGACTTTTAGTCTGTGAATTTTTTTTTCAATAAAATATGTTTATTGTACACAGCATATTGTATGCAGCAAGTTCCAATAATATGAACTTGTTGCTTGATCCATTCTGCCAGTCTGTGTCTTTTGATTGGTGAATTGAGACCGTTAACATTGATGGTTATAACTGGTGTGTTGACATTTCCTTCTCATTTTACTTTCTTTTTGTGTTGTCCCCTTCCCTGTTCCCCCTTTCTTCTGTTTAATTGTTTACCTTGCCTGGGGGATTCCTTTTGTTGGGCTTCATAAAGTTGTACTCATTATCTTTTTCTAGAATACCCTTCAGAACATTTTGGAGTGCTGGTTTGATGGTCATAAATTTCCTCAGATGTTCTTTGTTAAGATGTTCTTATTTCTCCATCAGTTTTGAAAGATAGCTTTGTGGGGTACGTCAATCTGAGTTGAAGATTTTCCTTCAGAGCTTAAAATACTTGACTTCACTCGCTCTTTGACTTGAAGGTTTGTGCTGAGAAGTCAGCTGTAATTCTGATGGGATTTCATTTATAGGTGACTTGTTTCTTTTCCCTAACAGTTTTTAAAATTTGACTCTTGAGTTGAATTTCTGGAATTTTGACTGTGATATGCCTGGCTGCAGTTTTTTTTTTTTTTTTTTTTTTTTTTTGATGATGGCTAATTGGGGCTCCATATACCTCATTTATCTGTATGTCAAATTCTTTTTCTCTGCCAGGCAAGTTTTCTTCAATGACCTTTGTGAACAGTTTTTTATATCCTTTGTGCTGTCTCCTTTTTCATTGACTGTTGAGTTTCATTCACTCTAATCACTCTTAAGTTAGTCTTCTTTCCTTCATCTAACAGCTATTTTGATTTCTCATGGTTCCTTGATATTTTTAAGAAATATTTTTTTTCATGATTGTTAATTGCAAGCTTGTCTTCTGTATCTCAGATACTGTCCTCACTTTGACTAAATCTACTGCCCATACTTTCAGTGGAATTATTCACCTCAATATCTGCTTGAATCTACCTTACAGATTCCATTTCTTTCCTTTGCTGAACATTAATGGCTTTTAAAATTTTCTTAAGTTCCTCTGTTTTTCGTCTGTATCTGTTTGAGAGTTACTGAGCATGCTTTCATGATGGACACCATCTCTGCTGGTATTGAGGAAATTATTTCTTATTTGATTTTTGTTGTAGGGCTTCATTCAGTTGCTTTTGAGAGGCCAGATGAGTGGCTTTCAGTTTATCCCATCTCATTGCCCCTGGGTTTGCCTTTGGTGAACTGGACGTCTGGGGTTGCATATTAAGTATCTTCTCTTTTTTTTTTTTTTTTTTTTTTTTTTTTTTTTTTTTTTTTTTTTTTTAGTTTAACTTGTGGGTAATATTTGTAAATTTCCTATAGTGATTTGCTTTGTGCTCATATTTAGAACTCTTAGTGACTGTTCTTTGAGTTATCTTTCAGGTGTAGCTGGTTTTTGGGTTTTGAGTCTGTTGCAAGATCCTACCTTTTCAGTTTGTTGGGGATGCTGCCTGTTTGGCTCAGACCCTGGTTCTTTGGTACTGTGCCACTGTATTTCTGTGTTCTTTAGTCAATCTTAGTCTTGGAGTACCAGGAAGACCACTGTTTAAAACAATTACGTCACTTTTGACTATAGTAGTACTAATCTCAGTAACATCACATACAGCCTAGAAAATGACAAACTGAGCTGACCATTGCTTTACTACTTCTAACTGTAGGAAGTAGATTTATGATTATATAGTAAAACTAAAACCAAAAAATCATATGCAGTATACAAGTCCTTAATATGTTAATTTTGATGTATGAGTTAAAATTTAAAATGAGTTAGGGAAAAAATAGAAAGTGGAAGAGATTATAAGTAATGTTGGAGGGCACAAGGGGATCCCACTAACTTTGGGAATCTGGTGCAGAAGACTGATCACACTCATATAAAACAGTCCTGATCTGTGTTGATATATCCCAGTAAACCAGCATTGGCTTTTTGGCAGAGTAGTGGATAGCCTCAGTGGATCTGTACCTTCTGGT
This sequence comes from Ctenomys sociabilis, assembly GCA_004027165.1. Taxonomy (NCBI): domain Eukaryota; kingdom Metazoa; phylum Chordata; class Mammalia; order Rodentia; family Ctenomyidae; genus Ctenomys; species Ctenomys sociabilis. The sequence continues at coordinate 28,759 of PVKA01010038.1, forward strand.
CAAGACCACACTCACTTGGCCTGCAGCTGTCAGTGCACCTTCCACTGGCCTGAGCCCTGCTGGGAGCCACTTGATGAAACAGGCAGCTTTCTGAGTTCTGAACTCAACCCTCCCCTCTCCATGCTGGCTGTCAGCCAGTTGCTCTGTTATGTGGATGAACTGAGCCCTTAGCACTCACTGCCAGCCTGTGCAATTCTTCACGTCTGCTCCCCTACACAGTTGTGTCTATTCATGGAGGCCTCTGGGGTCTCCACAGGCACTGTGTGTCCACAACTCTAAATTGATCCTTTTTTATTCAATGAGTCCCATTTCAGGGAGAAGGTACTGTCAGCTACCTGCTTCTTCCTTGAATTTTCTCTGTTTACTCTCCATGGGCTTCAGTTTACATCCCAGATTATTCTTGGGTCCAGAGGAGCCACTTCCTTCCTTGTCTTCCTCATGTTGCTATGTTCCAGTGGCTGGACAATAACAGAGAGGCTTTTTCTCTGCTGCTTACCACTTTACCATCTTGGTCCTCCTGTGACTATTTCTGTTCTTTAAAAGCTAGTTATAAGTTTTTACTTTACAAATATTTACTGAGGTCCCTACCTTTTGTATTCCTGTCATATTATCTTTGTTTTATAGCTTTATACACATATTTCACTTACTGTCATTTAGTGTGATTTGAATATCGGGACCTTTAAAACTTTATTATAAAATAATTCAAACAGGAAAGTGGAGGCAATGCTGTGATATTTACCATTGTAAACATTTTTATTTTACTTGTGAATGTGCCAATATGGATCTCTAAAAGATTATGTAAAAATGAACAATTATCTTTAATATTTAATGCTCAGTTCATGTTCAGTATTTCCTGATTATTTCAGATTTTTTTTTTTAGACTTTTGAAGTAGGATCCTAATAAGCTTCCTCATATTAGTCTGTAGAATGCTCCTTGTTTCTCTCTCAATCTTTTTTCTTGACTGGGAATTAGATCTAGAGGCTTGTTGTTATTGTTGTTTTCTAAGGCTATTTCACTGGTGGTGCTGTGTAATTAGTAATGCATTTTCACTAGCAAGCACATAATATTTAGTTACCCCCACTTTCTGTGGGGCTAAGTTTGTCAATGGGTTCAGGACTTGCCTCCCTAATTCTTTCGTGATAAAGTTGCCCATCAATCTTTCAGCTAATGGTATTAGTATCCATTGATTAGTATTTAGAAGTTTTTATGTAGTGCTAATGTTGCTGGTGTGGGAGCTACCCTTTAGGATCTATTGTAGTATTTCATTAGGGTGTTCAGAATCCTGCTTTACTAATTATTGTTTGTTTTGAGATAGTCTGTACAGGAAAAGCAATATAGATATGTAGAAATTTTCATGATAATTATGCATGCTCTTAACAGATTTCAGATGTGACCAAGGAGGATATCTTTCAAGGAGGATATCTTTTGGGTTTTTTAGTTGATACTTGATTTTCTTAGTAATTCACTGCTGTCTTTTTTTTTTTGTTTAGGAACCCTGTTTGGCCAATCAGAGTTCCTTCAGATAGACTATTGCATGCTTTTTTAAATATATGTATTTAGTATAGGATCTATGGGGTCTCACTACTAAGATCAGACTCCTAGTGATCTTTCTGTTTTCAACCTTCCCAGTGCTGGGATTAGAGGTGTGTACCACTACACTGTATCTCGGTAGCTGGCTCAGTGTGCCGGGGGGTGGGACCAGTGCAGCACATGCTAGGGATCAAACCCCAGTCCCTGCGCTTGCCATTTCTAGGTTTTTTTTTAGAGGATCAAGCTATATACACATCTGTTTAAGAGCTACATTGATAGTGGTTTTTAATTTAAATTAAATTTTGTTAACTTTTTACATTTTATATTTCTGTATGCTATGCTTACAACAATGTTTAACAGTATTACTATAATTACTTAGTTTACTATATACCATATATAATTGTGTCAAAGTAACATTTCCATTAGTACCAAGTGCCAATGAAGACCTATGTGGTAGGGAGAGTGGTCACTAAATACAGTACCAACCAAGAGGAACTGTGATCCTGTGGGGAAAATGATTCTCTCACTGAAAAATGCCTGAAATAGCACACTGTGGTGCCTGAACAGCTACTAAAACTATATCAAACGGATGTAATAGTCAATTTTAAAGAACTCTTGATTGGCCAAAGATGGTTCCTAAAAAAACCATGATTGCAGTGAACTACCAAGAAAACCAAGTATCAACCAAAATATACTGTATACTGTGTTACTAGCTATTTGTTTCTTTTGAGAAGTGATTTTTGTTTTTAGGTTGTGTTTTGTTTTGAAGTATTGAAATCTTTCCTGTGTGGTTTTGTCACCACATGAGTATGTATTCTTTTTTTTCAAATTTCTAAAACATGTGATTCCAAAGTCAAAACTGTAAAACAAAACAGTTTACATAATATTAGCCTTTGTTCCTCTTTATTTTCATTACAAAAATAATTATTTTCATTTTCATTTTTTGCATACACATACACACACAGAATTGTATCTGTAGTCTTGTAAGAAAAGTAGTGTTTAGAGCTCCCTCCATATCAGTATGCAGAAATTTTTATTTTTTCTAACAGCTGAAGAGTGACTAGTCCATTAAATAGATGAAACAACTTATTTAACCAGTGTCCTATTGATGGACATTTGGTTGTTTTCCATCCAAAAGAGGCCTAATTGGCAATTTGTATATGTCTTTTCCTTCGAATACTCCCTGGTCCATTATACATATAGTTTAATGATACTTTTTAGTGACAAATATATTTTAAATAATTTTTAGAATTATACCGATTCTCTATTCTGTTAATCTTATGAAAATTTAAGCTAACATTCTGTTTAGTATTCATGAAAGTTGTAATGTGTTTTGTTCATGAAAGCTGTATTGTAGAGCTGATTGCTTTAATATGTCATTACATGTTCTTTTAGGGCTATAAAGAATTCAGCAGGGATATAATTAGTAAATTCAAGTGACAGTTGTACAAGAACCAGCAGGAGATTCCAAGCATTTTGAAACAGTTGAGTTTTTCTCTTAATTTGTCTGATTACTGTCATCCCATTCCTTTACTTTTAAAAGTACAATTTATTAAGTGTAGTGTGTAATGAGAAAAGTATGCAAATTATAAACATGTAGTTTAGTACATTTTCTCACTTATGTAATCACTACTGAGATGTAGAAACATTACTAGTGTTTTAGAAGCCTACCTCACTTCCCTTTTTTAGCCACCATCAGTCACCTTTACCCAGAGTAACCACCCTTCTGACTTTTAACACTGTAAATTTTTTTACCCTTTTATTTGGCTTGTTTTGTTCAACATATTTCAAATTTATCCATGTTTTTGCATATAACAGCACTTGCTGCTTAACAGTAGCTTCCATGAATATGCAAAATATCTGTTCTGTTGCTGATGGAGACATGTTTCTAAAGGGTAGCTTATGGATGTTAAGAAAAGTGCTGCTATGAATATTCTTATGTAGGTCTTTTATTGAACAGATGCTGAATATTTTGATAATTTTGCTCCAGCATTTCTGTGTTGGAGTATATATTATCATAGTTCCCAAGTTAACACAAATTGCATTCCTCAATATATTATGTAACATACTACATGTATGAGAATGCGTATTTAGTTCTAGAATACAATATAACTTATTCTATACTACGTAGAGGATTACAAATGGAATCAGGTCCTTCCATGTAAGATATGCAGAAATGCACCCATGACATCAACTTGCTAGAATTAAAGTAAATAGTACAGTTTTATATAGTTAGTGCTCTTGTAAATGGGAAGGAAGTTGGAGGTAGCCAAGAGGAAGGGCAGGGGAAGGGGACAAAGACAGAATTAAGATGTGTTATGTACATATACAAACGCCCTCCGATAAATGTAATCACTGTACTACAGTCATGTACTATTTTTAAAAAGGTATTTAAAATGTTAAAAAATATTAAAAAGGTAATAAAAATGTTAGGTTAGACTTTCTGAATGTGGACTTATATAAGATGGCTGCCAAAGAACTCACAACCTCTGATACATGAAATAAAAGGTGAACAAACTCACAAGAGAGTTTTGAAAATATGTAATCCAAAACTTGTGTACTGTTACTAAAAGTATTTTTAGTGTATCTTTTCTATATATTGAAGATAGGAAACAATTAAATCTATTAAAAGTTAGAATTATTTTAGAAATGAACTGACTTATTTGATATAAGTGATACACATAGAAACTTGCGCTTGACAGTGGGAGAAGACATGGCTTTTTCTTCTTATGGAACTCTTGTGGAACAACTTATGAGTCAAAAAAGAAACTTTAAAGAGAATTTAAAAACAGAACTGAAATAAAAGCATACTATAAAATTGAGATTTAGTTACAATATTACTAGTGAAATTTATGTTTATATGAAAGAAAAGGAAAGATTGAAAATTTAATGAGAATCTTCACACGGAATTAGAAAGGGAAAATAGAATAAACCCAAAGAATATAAAAATAGTAAATCTGAGAACCAAAATGAATGAGGTAGAAAACAGATGTAAAGAAGTTAAAAACTTGAAAACTATTTTTATGAGATAGGTAAACTTAGTAAAATAAAAAATAATAGATATACACTATTAAGAATGGGCTGGGGATTTAGCTCAGCGGCAGAAGTGCCTGCCTTGCAGGCACAAGGTTCTGAGTTCAATTCTGGGTATAGAAAAATTGCATTAAGAATGAGTATTGCTACATTTCTATAGATCAGCAGAGATGAAAAGTGTGAGAGGGTGTTAACTGATTTTTATAGCAAAATATTTATTGCTTATGTACCAGGTAGAGTTTAAAGACGTTAGGTGTATTAATTTAATTATCTAAACAAATTTACAAGGTAGATAAAGATAAGTTTTATAAATTTGTGGAACTGAAGCACTGGGAGGGATCAGGTACTTTTCTCCAAGTTTAATAGGTAGCAAGAGATAGAGCATACTATAATTAAAATAATGATTTGTCCCCTCTGAAACTCATGTTGGAATTTAATCCCCATTTTATTAAGAGAACAGAAACTTAACCAGTGTGTCCGTTAGAGGTGGTGGGGCCTTTAGGGTATGATTAGAATTAGGTAAAGTTATTAAAATGAAGGATATTGGTGACTTTATAATGAGATGGAGAAGAAAATTTATGTGTGCTCCTTGTCTTATGGTATGTCCTTTGTGCTGCATTAGGGTTCCTCCAGTAAAGCCATCACTAGATGCACCCCTTGCTGTTGCTCAGAACTGTGCACAAAATAAACCTCTTTTTTTTTCACGTTTTAAAACTTATTTGCATATTAAAAAATTGTGCGTTCCAATAATTAAAATAATTTGAACAAAAAAAAAATGGCACTCTGATTAAACTGCATTTTACAGCCTGCAGGACACCTTGACCAGCTTGAATTTCACTCTAGATTTCACCATCCTCCCACCCAGCTTCTTCCTCCACCAACATGCAAGCTCTTCACCTTCCTTGCCAGCCACACAGGCCGATGGGGGTGGCAGGCAGGCGAGGCCTTCATTGTCAGTAGTTCAGGTGTGAAAGGGGCAGCACAGTCATTTAAATTTGATCCAACCTCTTTGCATCTACAAAATTAAACAGCTAAAAAGTAAAATAAGAAGGCAATGCTTGTGGAATGTAAGGTGCATGTCAGCGACGCTCACCTCATTAGGATTCGCCCGCTTGCTTATCTTGTTCAATTGTTTCTTTCGAAGACAGAGGATTTTTCTCTTGCGTTTCTGTCTTCTTCAATTTTGACTTATCGAATTTCTCGATCTCAGCCATATCGGGTTTGTCAGACATGGTCGCGAGGAAGCGGAGCGAGGTGCACGAGGAGGCGAAGTCCAATCTGCTCAGTGGCGAACGCGGAGTCAAAATAAACCTCTTTATAACTTATAATGTGTGCTGTTTTATTGCCAGCAGAAAATATAATAGGATTAACACCATAGATCCTGAAAATTGATTGTCTTGAATGCCAGCTTTGTTGTTCATTGGTGGGACATGGGGCAAGAAATTAACTCTACCTCATTTTCCTTGTCTGTTAAATAAATTGATATGTGGTCATTTGGTTGAAAGACTGAGTCATTATGTGTAACGTATTTTCAGTGATGTCTAGAATACTGAATTGTTGTTATCATTATTTGTCTTTTTGAAAGAGGGTAGAGTTCAGGCTGGCCTTGAACTCACTTTATAGCCCCGGCTGACTTTGAACTATCAGCACTCCTCTAGCCTCAGCCTCCCAAGTGCTGGCATTACAGCTGTTTTTATTATTTCTTAAGGGAGAAAGACTAGATGATTAGTCACTGATACAGATTCATTCATTAAAATTCATCCTCCATATATGATAAATATTCTTAGCAAATTTAGAGGGAAATTTTCTTCATTTGGGCAATGTTCAGTAGATAAAGACTGTCTATCAAAACCAAAGCCGGGGCCAGGGAGATAGCTGAGCAGAATAAGTGCTTAGTCCTGAGTTCAATCCCTGGTACCACAAAGAAGAAAAAAAAAAAAAACCAAAACCAGCATATTTGGGGTGGGAATAGTACAAATAGATTGACAAGTTGAACTGTATCAAATATTAACAAGATATACAGCAGAGAAAACTCTTATATAGTCTTCTTGGAATATAATTTCATACCAGCACTGTGGAAAGCAATCTGGCATTATTATTTAGTTAAAGTAGAAAAAGCTCATGTCCTTTGGTTGAGCAGGTTCCACTACAAGACAGTTTGTTATTTCCTGCAAAATTTTCCATGTATCTTTCCATGTTTTTCACCTCTTATGCTCTAATAGGCCATCTTACCATTGTGGTTAAAAAGTAAGTGACATTTACTTGTGTTTGTTTCTGTGAAGAGTTCTTCATGCTGTCATTGATGGAACTAGCCCATATCCCTGGCTCATCTTTTGGAAGAAAGCTATTCTAAGAGAGTACCTAAGTTCCCATTGGACCTTAAGTCTTAAGGAAACTTTTTAAAAAACTGTAGCTTATTAGTGCATGTTAATATTGTATAATGTTGTAGTTTATTTGGGGAAGTCAGTACAGACATTTAACATACTTTAATTAGTTTCAATTCCCTTAACCCTCTTTCTTCCTTCCTCTGATTTACCCTGTCTCTAGGAGCTTACCTCTGGTTTCATGTCCTCTTTCTTTGATTCACTTATTAATGTAATGCCCTTTTTTTTTTGTATTTTAGGGAAAGGTGTTCAGGGTCTCACTACTAGATCAGACTTGTAGTGATCTACCTGTTTATAGCCTTCCAAGAGCTGGGAACCCTGGCCTCTGCACCTGCTTACAGGCGCTTTAATCTGCTGAGCTATTTGGCCAGCCCTTATTTATTAAGGCTTATGTATATTGGTCTTTTTTTAGGATTCTCTTATAAGGAAAGTAGATTTTCTTTTTTATGGAAACTTACTTATATGCTGAGCTATTTGAATCTTTATTGCTTTCTCTTCCTTACTCGAATCCTCCCTCCTTCCACATATTTGCCATAGGGTAACCTATCTTTTTCTAATACAACATTATTATCTTGTATGTATGCTAGCAGAGAAGCCCCTTCAATGTGCGCCGAATTGGCAGTTGAGACTGGGCGTGGTGGCAGTGCAGATAATCCCAGCTCTTGGGAGGCTGAAAACAGGAGAATCATTATAAGTGCCACCTATTTTTTTCTTTTTCTTTTTTCTTTCAGAACTAGGGATTGAATTCAGGCCCTTGCACTTGCTAAGCAGGTGCTTATTCTACTGAGCTATCTCCCCAGCCCACAAGTCCCATCTATGTAGTCAAACTTTGTAGACTCTATACTAAAGACATAAAAAAAAAAAAAGTGAGTCAGAGTAATACACCTCTACTAGTAGCTTTTCAGTGTAACTTTATATTATTATGTGTTCTTATTCCTGCGTTACAATACCCTGTATTCAAATTAAAATTGAATTAAGGAAGTAGTTTTCAACTCTACTTATAGTCATTAATACCTCAGGGATACTATAAAAGATTTTGATGTCTAGGCTCTCCTATAGTCCAGTTGAAATTTCCAAACTGAAAGATTCCTGGGCTGAGTTTGTGTTCTCTAAAACCAAAGAATGAATTTTAGGAACAGTGGAGGTTAAGAGCAGAATATATTTATTGGGGACAAGAAGACTTTTATCTGAGAGGACAGAAGGGAGACCTGAGTGGTTTGCCTGGGAATCTGTCTTTGCTAGGGATTTTAAAGAGCAAAACTGGGAGCTGAAGTATGTCTAAGGTGGCAAACATGGGAATGCACTAGGTGGCATGAGGTGGGACAAATTGTGGTCAACCAATAAAATTACAAGCACAATTTTACATTGCTCATTGACTTGCTTATCCAGGACCAAATGGATAAGCAAGTCACATAGCACACCAACATGAACATAGAACAAGGACTTTTTCTGTAAGCTGAGTTAGTGACTCTTCCAGGCTTTCTGAAGATGAGAAACCTATTTAGAGAATATCAATCCTGAATGTTTATCTTTATTATTTTTTTTAACATATTTGGCACAGGGTCTCACTGTGCAGTTTGGGCTTATAGTGATCCTCCTGTTTGCAGTATCCCCAGCACTGGGATTACAGGCCTGCACCACCATGGTGGGTTTAAGGTGCCTGGAGGTGGAGCCAGTGCTGGTATGACATTGTGGTGCTGGGGATGAACTGGGTCCCTGTGCTTGCCTAAGCAGTCACTTAGCACTCTTAGTACCATTGAGGTATGCATTTGTTTGATCCGTTGTCTTGAGGTTTGGTCCATAGTGGGAGTGTGTCTCTCTTACAGTTGTAAAGCGTGAGACCTTTCTTACTGGCTCCTTTTGAGAGCCTGACCCTATCTGACTGCCTATAATATTTCTATCTAACTCAAAGCTGCCTACAACATAATTACATCAGGTTTTAATGTGTTTAGGGTATAGAATGACTGGACAGAATAAGATGAAGAGGAAAGATTGTGCCTTCAGTTAGGTACTTCAGGTATGTAGAGGTAATTATAGGCATACATTTTAGAAAAACATGCAAAAAAGGGAAAAACAAAACTTCATGCACAATTGAGGTCATTGGTAAAATTAGCATTTTATTGTAATTCTAGATTAAGATATGCTCCCATTATAGAAAATTAGAATTGTCTTTGGTTCTTGTTCTTTTCTGCTTCTTCCTCTTCCTCTTCTTCCACTGTGTCTGCTGCTTCTGCTTCCATTTACGCTGTTTCTGTGGTTGTTTTTTTTTTTTTTTTTTCTTCTGCAATACAAGGGCCTTTCAGAGTTTTATATCCCTATCCTTTTTTCTTTTGAGATAAGGGCTTACATACAAAGTTGTCCAGGCTAACTTTAAATTTGCAGTCTTCCTGCCTCACCCTCCAGTAGCTAGGGTTATAGTTGTATACCACTGTGCTTGGCTTCTTTTTCTTTTTAAACTCTTATCAATATTTTTGGCATTGGTCATCTTTTTAGTTAAACAGTTCCATTCATGTATATTTGGTCTTGTTTTGATTTTCTTTTCCTTATTCATTTATTTATTTACTCATTTGTATTTTAGTAAGGGTCTACAGGGTCTCACTATTTACATTAGACTCCTGTGATTCACCTGTGTTCAACCTCCCAAGAGCTGGGATTATAGAGGCGTGCCACCACACACAGTCTCAGCCTGCCCTGAGGCCCGGGCCAGCATAGCCTGCTATTGATTTTTCTTTTAAAATCAACTTTGTTGAAATATGACACATTCAGTAAGATGCATCCTTTTAAGTATATATATATCTTAATCATGCCTTTTTATTTCTTTATGTTATGACATGTGGGACCCTGCTTGACCTAGAGATTGAGCCTGCCAGGGTTAGCTAATTCCTGGAAACACCAAGGTACTTATATGCAATCAATCTGGTCTGAATCTCCAGTTACCCCATTACTTGTCTTGGCCCTTGTCTTGCTCCTTTCATCACCCCAGGGCCAGGTACTAAACAACCAGGGATAGACCACAAATATCCAAACTAGCCAGTGCTAAAGCTGCTTAGCTTGCTGACCCACTTTGCCCATTCTTTCCCTTCAAACCACAGTGGAAGCCCTTGCCACATTTTCTTCTCACTCCCTTGCCTCGGAATCCACTCTGGTGCTTCTCCATGTGACTGTTTGAGGAGTGATATCTCTCTTATTTCTAGAGAACTTTGAGTATGAATTTTCTTCCTGCACTGTAGTCACATGTCTGCATCTGAATATCTAACCATTGAAATAAAATCCCAGGATACATTTTAAAACAAAATACTTTTTTTTAATATATGGGGTACAAGATCTCACTGTGATGCAGCTCTGACTTATAGTGATCCTCCTATTGTCAGCCTCCCCAGCACTGGTGCTACAGACATGTGCCACCGTGCTCAGGCTTGATGGTGGGCTCAATGTTCCCAGGAGTGGGGCTGATGCAGCTGGCGTGGCATGTGGTGCCAGGGATTGAGCCCTGGTCCCTGTACTTGCCTAAGCAGCTGCTTAGTAGTCTGAGCTATTTTGCCAGCCCTTAAAACAACATAGTTCTGCCATTTTTTTTACTGCTGTAATAAAGATATATATAGTACTGACTTTCATCCTTGAAAGTTCTCTTAGCCCTGGTCATTAGCCAAGTGTTGACTTATCCCAAAAAAATCTCTGGTCTGCTTTCTGCCACTATACATTAGTTTTGCCTACTCTCAAATTTCATAGAAGTGAAATCTAATATATTTTGTATCCATTTGTTTGAGCGTTATTTTTAAGATTTACCCATTTTCCTGCTTGACTAAAAAACTGATAGCCTTTCATTGAAGACCATTATTTGATTACATTGATGTATCAAAATTTGTTCATCCGTATACCAGTTGGTACATGTTTGGATTATTTCCAGTTTAGTGGACTGTGTTTAAAGCTTCTGTGAACATTTATTTGTAAATCTTTGTATAGTGCTCATTTATGTTGGTTTATACTAGCAATATACGATAATTTCAGTTATCAACACTTCATATAACTCTTTTTTTTTTTTTTGTCTTTTTGAGACAGTGTCTCACTATGCAGTTCAGGTTGGCCTTAAACTCACTTTGTAGCTCAGGCTGGTCTCAAACTCACAACAATCCTCCTGTCTCAGCC